>KK112494.1:199689-214705 GCA_000611955.2 Stegodyphus mimosarum
TTCATCCGATATTTTCTATAACTGTCTAAAATAATATAATTATATAAATATCAATGTATTTTCAAATTTGTTTCGGAAATTATTAACTTTTATGGGATTTAATGTAACTTCATATGCAATCAAATATATATGCGCCGTAAATACAATATAGATATTTCTTATATTTTTAGGTAACGCATATAAAATCTTTTCTCTTTGCTGCTGTAAAAAACGAATTAAGTTCGGAAGATTGGAAAACTCATTGTATATTCCGGTCAGAATTCAAATTTGTTTCGGAAATTATTAACTTTTATGGGATTTAATGTAACTTCATATGCAATCAAATATATATGCGCCGTAAATACAATATAGATATTTCTTATATTTTTAGGTAACGCATATAAAATCTTTTCTCTTTGCTGCTGTAAAAAACGAATTAAGTTCGGAAGATTGGAAAACTCATTGTATATTCCGGTCAGAACATTTCTTATCTTGCAATAAAATTCTTTCTACCAAGTTCTCACAAAGAAATAAAAAGAATTCCAATGAGCTTGAGGAGCGAGTTGCACCTTGGATAAAGTAAGAAATCCCGCTGTTCATTCGAGTCAAATGAACACTAAAAGTCGCTAGAAACGCACGCACTTGCATTGAAATTTGATTTCTAAGAACAGCAGTTTCTACACCAAAAAGCACATAATTCTCCTTAGCACTTCTCTCTCTGTGATGATCTTGCAATTGTTAATGCGCAAAATGCAGGCCTAAATGTCTGCCGCTCAGTGGTTCGAAAATTTATATATTCTGCAGAATTTGACTTTCTTAGGGCAAACATTTTTAATTTCATTACTTAACATCATTAAGTTTAATTTTTTCTATGCTAAGCTAAAAGTAAATATAATTTAAATTTCTAATTTCTATATTACCTATTTGTTTAACCTAGTGCAAGTTAACAGTCTTTTATGGAATAAAATTAAACAAAGCAATCATGTAGGAATTTTAGAAGTCAAACAACAAAAGTCAGCGTTATACAAATATTTGGAAATTTTCCAGGACTAGTTTCGATGGTTTAACTACAGAACCATTCTGCTCAGCTGCCAAAGTGCGAATGACTTTGGCAGCTGAAGAAGATGGTTCGGTAGTTAAACCATCGAAACTAGTCTGGAAAATTTGCAAATATGATGCTGGTTTTTGTTGTTTGACTTCTAAAACATCGCTGTTCGGCGTGCGATTTTAACCTAAATCATTAAGGAATTGTTTATTTGTAGATATAGTATGCATTTACGTGAATAAACTCCACTGTGAATTGTAAAATAAGACTGTTCATTTAAATATGCTTTTTATTTAATTTTGAGAAATTATTCGGCTAATATTAGTAAATACTCAAACTAATTGGAAACGAATTTATTTTTGGATGAAACTGCGCATCGCGTTACAACGCAATGCAAAGCGCTATCTAAAGAGAAAGCTAATTCAGACATCTCAGTTTCCGTGGAATTAAACAAATCGCAATAACAATAACTAAAGCTGAGCTGAGATGTCTTTCTCCGGCTTTAAATATTTTTTAACCTGTAGCGCGAGATAGTTCTAGCATTTTCTGTTTCCCGAGATTTCTGGAAACCACTAAGAGGATGGAATTACGGTTGCAGCGAACATAGTAGTCAATTACATTTATTCAATTTTCAATACAAATTACCGAGATATCCATTTATTCAATATTATACACTTGCTCCTTTATTTTCATTTTGCTAGCATAGCGTTCTCTGAAAATTTGTCTCGCGCTGCGTTGCACGGGGAAATAAAACAGTTTTAATTATAATTCGTTTCAAATTAGCTATCTAAATAGAAAATTCGTAACGATGGCGAATGGTGATGTCATATTCCTGGAGTCTCTGCATCCACCTGGCTATTTGACCTTCGGGGTTCTTGAAATTTAAAAGCCAGGTGAACGATGCATGATCTGTGTGGAGTAGGAATTTTCTGCCGCAGAGATAATGATGGAAATGTTCTACTGCTTTAACTATGGCGAGTATTTCTTGGTGACACAGTAGCACCTCTCCGGTTTAGATAGGAATTTGCTCCAACACGTTCTTGGCCGTTTATTTCTTGGGACAAAATAGCACCGTCACTTTCATTTTTCGCATCCGTGTCTAGAATAAATGGTATGTCGATCTGACGATACGTCAGGATTGGAGCAGATGTTGAAGCTTTCAGGTTGTTAAATGCATTCTCAAATTTCTTTGTCCACAAGAACATTTGCTTGCTCTGCGTCGGTTTTGTGAAGGGAGCCTTGCGATGGAAGAAAAGTCCTTCACGAAGTCACTGTAGTAGGTGCAAAGCCTTAGAAAACTTCTCAGCTGGTGGACATTTTCGGGATGTTTCCAGTCTTTAACTAGTGACACGTTTTCAGGATTCATACTCAAATCGCAAGCAGAGATGACGTGTCCGAGGTAAGTCACTTCCTATCTGAATAATTTACATTTGGGGGGATTCAACTTTAGATTGGCTTCTTTCAGTTTCTGAAGCACCTTAGATTTTCTAGTATTCGTCAAAATTCTTCCCGACGATGATGATGTCATCCATGTATATCTAACAGGCTTCATAGGAAAGACCTCTCAACACGGTCTCCATTAGGCGTTCGAATGTAGCAGCCGCATTATAGAGTCCAAACGACATCTCCTTGAACTGCCAAAGTTCTTGTCCGGTAGTAAAAGCCGTCTTTCTCTGTCGTCAGGATGCTTCTCTACCTACCAATAACCACTCTTTAAATCAAGCGTCGAAAACCACTTGCTTCAAAAAAAGTGTCCGGAATGTCGTCAATTCTAGGATGAGGGTAGCTGTCTTTCTTCGTAACCTCGTTCAACCTGCAATAGTCAATACAAAATCTGGTTGAATCATCTTTCTTTTTAACGAGGATGATGGGAGATGCCCATGGACTTGCTGAAGGTTGATGATATGGCTTTCTTGTACGTCCTTTAAAAGTGTTCTTAACTCTTCCTGTTTAGCAATCGGTAGACGTCTTGAATGTTGCTCGATTGGTGGATGAACACTGGTTCGACCCCCGTCAGAAGATGAGCGGGAGAAAACATCTAGAAGATCTTGAAGAACACGTTCCGAAGCATTCTTCTCTTTGTCATTTAATTCTGCATTCTGGGATAACTCCGATGTAATGCTCTACTGTTTCGTTTAACCCTGGTTACTGGAGTACATGCTGCAGCCACTTCACTTTTCTTAATAACTATCGGTGAGAGTTACATTGTTAACTCTCATCGGGATAACGGTCCTCGATAGGTAGACGAGTGCTGAGGCTACTAGTACTTCTTTCGGGCTGTTACAGTTCTTGGGATATCACATGACGCCGTAGCGGAAATTTCTGTTTTCAGCTATGGATCTAGGAAGTAAAAGTTCTCTTCTTGCTGGTATGGTGATATCGTCTTGAGCTATGACTTTGTGGACAGATTTAACTCCTTCATCATTAATTCCGAATAAGGCCTTAGAATCAGAATGCAGTTTGTTATCTATAAAGTAAAAGGAAAAATTTTATTTCCTTAGAAAGTCTAATCCGAGTATGCAACGGTCTATAATCTCTGCCATATATGCCGTGATGGTAGGCGGTACTTCCAAAAGTGATGTTAACGTTTACGTTTCCGTCGGTGTCGATCTTGCCGGACACAGTTTGGAGGGTAACGCAAGGCGGAGTCCAAATAAGTTTACCTTCCAGTTGTTGAGCCAAATCTTTTCTGATGACGGTAACATTGGCTCCTGTATCGATAGTCCTATTGCAGGAAACTCAGTTGATATGTCCTATGATCAAGACTCCATTACTGCCGTCACTCACTGCAGAAATCTGAAGCGCTTTAACTGGACACTCTCATTACCTGGCAACCTCCTCCCCGCGAGATGGCCACTAATTAGTATCCATTCTTCTTGATAGGAGTGGCATTAACATCCTTTCCCTGGGGTATTCTGCAGTTTCATCGTATGTGGCCTTCAGCACCGCAGTTCAGCACTGTAGGGTCAGTTTCTTGTCGCTAACATTCCGTCTCAAGGCATTGAGTTTTCTGATTAAATGGTCTAAACGAGCAGTGACTTCATCCACTAACTCATCTACTTGAGCAACACTGATTGGGTGGCGGTCTCTACGAGTTGTTTGCTGGGCTGTCTCGAATTTCATGGCGTATATGAGATCTCTTTTTAAGTCCTCTGCCATTCGCAGAGCTTTCTGTATTTCAGTGTCCCGGATACCATCGACGAATTACTCGAGGAACAGGATTTCCTGTGTTTCTGTCGAACATTCTGAAAAGGCGAGATGAGACAGTCTTTCAACGTCCGTGGCAAGTTGATGGAGAGTTTCTGTGGGCTTCTTTTGAAGGTATTTTAATTGAAGCCTGCTGTAGTCTTTTGAACACTTCTCCCCAAAGCGCAGCTCTAACGGGCCGGATAGAGCTTCGAAATCTAGCCTTTTGTTTTCGGGAAGAGTCTGAAGGATATCCGCTGCGTCTGCTCTCAGACGCATAGGGCATAGCGATATGACAGGCTATAGCTTGGATCCCATCCAGTCGCTTCCGCCTATGGAACTATGGAACTATTTATAACTATGGAAAATTGTGTCTTATGTACTTGCCAAGAGGTCTTCCCATTATATGTGGATAACTTCAGAGAGGAACGAGTAGGCATTGGAAAAAATTTAAAGCCATCGGAATTGCTTTCTGCTGTCGCTATGCCCTTTTTTAACATGTCAACTTCTTTGGCGACAACAGCAGAAATTTTGTCTTCAATTTGTTGTTTGATATGTCCTTTGACGGCAGAAACTGTTTCTTCAATTTGTTGTTAGATGGCCGAAACTTTTCCTTCGATTCATTGCTCCACAGCAAAAAGCTGTCTTCTCTTCGTTCTTTCATAGAAGAAACTCTTTCTTCAATATGAAAAAATTAATTTTCTACAGCGTCTATTCTGCCTTGCATAGCCTCAGATTTGTTTATTATTATGCAGGTAATCTCTTTTTCTATTTCCCCTTGACGTGCTTCGATCTTTTCTTGAATAGCTATCATCTCTTCTTTAACGAATTCTTCTATCTTTTCTTGAACGGCTTTCGTCTTTTCTTTAACGGATTCTACCATTTTTTCTTCAACGGCTTGTATCTATTCTTTCGGATTCTTGGCCAACTCTCATTTCTTCTTTAACAGCTTGCGTCGCTTCTTGAACGGAATCTTGCATCTCTTCTTTAATTGCAGTAAAGTCTCCTATGAACTGCCTCAAGTGTTCCTCCATCGCTCTTGTCACTGGCATTCAATCCCACTTCTGACACCAAAAACGTGTTACGTGCGTACGGGTTCGTAACAGATTGAATACACAAGTCTGATAATAAGCTAATAAAATTTATTCTTATCAAAATAAATATATCACAACGCTTGCAGTCTCTCACAAATATTCGTATAAGTGTTTAGAAGAACACTCAATATAATCAGTAGTTATACTTCAGATTACTAAAAATGTTAAAATGCAATATAGTGCAAAGCGTTATCTAAGGAGAAAGCTAATTAAGATACGTGAGTTCACGCGAAACTAAACAAATCGCAATAACAATAACTAAGCAAATGAGCTGAGATGTCTTTCTTCGGCTTAGTTTAGTATAGCTTAATAGTTTTTAACCGGTGACGCGAGATAGTTCTAGCATTTTTGCTTCTTTAGAGTTCTGGAACCAATAAGAGGATGGAATTACGGTTACAGTTGACATAGTGGTCAATTACATTTATTCAATTTCGATACAAATTAACGAGATATCCGTTTATTCAATGGACGTGCTCCTGTATTTTTACTTTTCCGGCATAGCTTAAAATTTGTCTTGCGTTGCGTTTCCCGGGGAAATACAACAATTTTAATTATAATTCCACTCAAACTAGCTATTTAACTGCAAAATTCGTAACAATATTTTGCATGTTTAATGCCCGAATTTTTTATTTTCATGTGAAATGCTTTGGAAAACTGTAAGTCTGTTTCTAGTTCTCAACAATAGGCAACTTTGAAATATATAACAATATATATATATTAAAAACAAATAAATAACACCAAATACCCCAAACATATTTTTTTAATGTACGTACCTAAAATAAAAATTTCTGAAGAGGTCTTAATGTGTTTTACAAACATTTACTACATTTACTCTAATAATGCTACAGGAAACGTAAGTACGAAAGCTTTTAGCATACCTTTACATTTGCTATTTTGCTGAAATTTGGAAGTCTCTGATTTACTTTCTTTGATTTACAAAGTCTTTGACTTTGAAAGTATCTTTGATTTAGAATTTAAAGGTATTTATCCAACTAAACTCTATTAATTGAGTACCAGAAACAAGCTGAGGCAGAATTATATCAACTGCGCTAATCTAAGAAATAAATTAAACATTTATTTCTAATTTGTGTCATGAAATAAGAGCGATTATGTTCTGGAAGTGAAAAGCATTTATTGTCAGTTACCAGAATAGTACTTAAGATTAATTATCTGATAGCCTTCTAGTGAGAATCAATCAGGCTTTTAAAGAATTTTAGTACATTTGGCAAATATTTAAAATAGTTTCGATTCGTTCTAGAATTGTTTGCATTTTCGGAAATCGTTGAGCTGAGCATCTCAACCGAGTTCTTTACCTCGATGTGTCATTTTTTAATAGCAACGGGAATATTTCCGTATGCTTGTGTTCCATATGAAATTTCATTTATATTTTACATTTACATTCAAAAATCATATTGTGTTTCACGGAATGAAGGGACAGATATTAAAAAACATCAGGCACACTTATTGACAACGCGCACGTTTTTCTAATAGGCGTTTTACCTCCATTAATGTAAAAAAAAAGATTTTCATTAAAATAGCTTAATAGTAGAAGCTGATTTACCTAAATGGAAGAATGTAGATTTAAAAATTAAGGATAAAAAAGAAGTTTAAATTAAAGCAGATTTAAAATAACTAAACTTTTAAAATCTAAACAAAATTTACAGAGATTCTGTAGAACGTCGCAATGACCAGAAAGTGTCTCCAATAGATCAATTGAAAGTAACTAAATCAATATCATCTTAATGGAGTAGTCAAGAGTTGCATGACTGGACTGGTTTCGTGAGACCGTATTTAATTGTCTAGTAGCTAGTAAGGCAATGAATCGGTTCTGTTACCAGCTGCAGATGAAATGAGAACAGTTCATCTAACAGAACAGCTCCGCAACATGTTACACTATAAATTCGTTGTTAATTTATTTGCTTTCAATGCATCTTGATAATGCAAGTTATTATATTTGCTTGAGATAGGTGTTTAGGGTACGGGAGTAACTAATTCTTAATTACGATCATTGCTAAGTAAAAGAAACTGAAGTTTATAAAAATATAAATAATAGCTTTTCTGAAAAAAAGAAGTGTGTTTATGTTATATTCTAAAAAGGCGATGGATTAGATTAGATAGTTTCCTTATTCGGTTTCACAAGGCTATCTGCATTTGGGAAAAGAGGCCTGTGGAGAAGATCTGAGTGAAACTGGCCCGCAAAAAAAAAAAAAAAAAAGGAGTGTTTTGTGGCTCTAGCCGCTCGGTCAAGTAAGGTCAC
Organism: Stegodyphus mimosarum; assembly: GCA_000611955.2. NCBI lineage: Eukaryota > Metazoa > Arthropoda > Arachnida > Araneae > Eresidae > Stegodyphus > Stegodyphus mimosarum. Next base: position 207,251 of record KK112494.1, read on the forward strand.
GAAAGGCTGGAAAATACTTTTTCTGTTTTTATTTAAATTTAGACTACGGTCGTAATGTAAGAGGGTCTAACTTTTGGGAGCGTTTTTAATTTGTTGTCTTTTTAATGATAATCACGTCTTATTAACTAGATAACAATAAATTTATATTTTTCTTTTCTTTTTCATTAAGCCATGAAGTTACTTAAAACAGCAGATTACATCTTGTGTATCAAAATGAAGTTAAGGAATATTTTGAATAATATGAATTAAGACTTGTATTTAAGCTTTTCAAAGATGCATAACAAACCACTAAGATACAGTTTCAACAGAGATACGGTAGCAAACATTTGGATGGTAAACTTGAAACCTTATATTGATTTTTTTCATTTCCTCCGAGAAGTTTTAAGCAAATGTTATCTTTCAAATATCCGCAAGAAAAATTAAATTCAATTTGACTTCCTTCACGCATTGTCGTCACAAACTGACGAAGTTTCCAACAAAATTAGTCACGCATGTTTTGTGTAGTCTTAATTTAATGAAAATATTTTCTTTCTGTACAATTCCCACAGAAAATGATTAAAACGCACAAACTTGAAACCGGTCTAATTGTATTCCCGAAACTCTATCAACGAAAACCGTAATTTATGCTTTTTCTAACGCAAAGCGAAAAGAAAATAGAAATGTAAAATACAATTAATTTTCAGGCAGTACAACAAGAATAACAAAAAAAAAAGACCTGCAAATTCCTTTTAGTTTTGTTATTTAATATGAACATCATCACTATGTGGTTTAAGAAGAAAAAGTGAAGCGTGACAGTCTTTTCCCCTCTTCTGAGTATAAATTAAACATTTTCGCTTTTCAATAAACCACCTTTCGGAAGACTAAATGATTCCCTGGCGCTTTCTGAGGTTGATTCGGAGTAACAGTAAGTATTAATTGCTCTTATCATACACTTAGATAAACAGAACGTGGGAGCATTAGAACATACTTTCAGTTTCAAAACCTCACGAGGAAAAGAAAGGAATAGTAATTTGCACTTGAAAGGTACCACGCTGAGAGCCGAGCTGAATAAATTTGCAGTCAGTCTTGCAATTTTAATATCGCGCAAATCCTTTCTTGATCTTAATTTGCAAAGTTCGGCAACTTGTTAAATGCAAATTTATGTCTGCTATAAGTTAAAAAGTATTGAAATTTGTACTAATATTTAAAATTGCTTTTTCCATTTTCATTTCCACATTTTTTTGGATAACATTAATACATAATAAATCAATTCCTTTTATGAATTCAGATATCATATACAGTTTTGGTATCTATGGAAAAATAAACTAGTGATACTTAATGCTGGCTCTATAGAATATATTTAGATATTCTGAAACGTTTTTGTGAATATATTAGATCTCTCATAATTTCATTAGGTTTTTGTTTATTTTTATATTATTTGAAAACTCATGCATTTAATTTTTTATTTAAATACATTGATTTAATCTTACTTCCTATTAAAATAGTCGGAAGTTTAAAATTATTAATTACATTGCAGAAATATTTTATTCCTGAAATAAATATTAGATACTACAGAATTAATATCAAGAATGCATTCCGTGATGCAGAGACAGAGGATCGATACTTTTTTTATCAACAGAGTTGTTACAGTTTTTGTTAATGAAGGTCGGTTCGTTTTTCAACTTCAGTCAATAGCGAGTATCAGATGTTTTATATTATTGAATTATGATTTATTTGACTTGACTCAAAGAATGAGTAAGTTACTGATTTGATTCAAAATGTAAAAATGAATGATACGGAATTTCTTTGCAGAAAACGAAACACATAACCAAATACGGTAATATGAGACGGTGATATGTTTAAAAGTAAAAAGGATTTAAAAAAAATTCTTCAGTAGGTGAGCATCGTAGTCAAGAGCTGTTAGAATATTGTTTACAATTCACTGATTAATATGCGGTGCAGATTTAAAAAAAGGGAAGAAAAATGAAAAAGGCTAAGTACTAATACCTCCCGTTCTATTTGGCCGATCGACAAGCTTTTAACTGCATTTTTCATATCTTGAAAGCTCTACGTAAGCGCTTATTCATAGATGACATAGCTGTTACATATGTATTTTGACACACTGAACCTTTTCGGAAATACAAGTATGTCAATTACATGCCAGTTTTCGCTTTCCATAATTTGATTCTAGTCATCAAATTATGCATATATATATAATTTTTGGAAATAGCGACTAATTATTTCTGATATATATATGCGTATTCAGAAACAGGTGCTAATTATCAACTTGATGTCAAAAAATCACCAGACAAATTTCTAATTTACGTTATCTCTGATATTTTTTTAAAAATATTTTTTCAGTAAATGACCACGCGCTAAAACCTTTTTTAAATTTAAAAATTGGGTTTATTAATTTTGCATTTAAAACAAAAAATTTTTACAAGTTAAAAAATTAATAGAAGGTTTTAAGCTGCATATTTTAAAAGTAACTTAGATGTCAAAAATCTATTTAGATGAAGTCTGGAAAAGAAATTGTTTGAAATGTTATTACTCATTTTCAAATTAGATGACAAAACTCTATTTTGGATGATTTCTGGAAAAGAAATTATTTGAAATGTTACTGATTTTCAAATAACATTTGATATTTACGATGTCTGAGGTATCAAAGATTAAGAATTTGGTGTTAATGCATGACTGAAATGTGTTAAGGACGCGTGAAAAACATCAGAATATGTAAAAGGTAAATTTTAAATTAATTAGAATAACTATCACAATTCATCGAATTTAAAAAAAGTTTAAGTTAAAAATTTTGTTGAATTAATAAATATCAATAAAGCCATTATCTATGCATTATTTAAAACAATATGTATAAGCTATATGTAATAGAAGCTGGCAAAAGAAATATGTATATATTAAGAGTGATCTCCTTTCGAAGACGACCACATCTGAAAGAGAAGCGTATTTCTTAGAAAATAATGAGAAAACAATTCACTTGCAATCTGAAAATGTTAGATTAATGGCTTAAAAAGAAGTTAACGGTGAATAATATTTTTAATTAAAAAATTTGAAAATGTAGTCAAATCTTGCAGATACTTCAGTTTACTACTTAAGTAAAAGTATTTAATGTTGTCAACTAATAAAACTTAATTTTTATTGTTGTTAAATGAAATGAATACTTTATACAGTTCCTCACTCTTATTCTGCTAAAGTAAATGTCGAGGAATATAGAGAACTGTTAAGGGACTTATCGCTTAGTTCAAATAATAGAGACAGTAAACTCCGAAAGGGTTAATTACCCTTTTTTCACTCAAAATAAGATGAACAATCGGCCCCTTTCTTCGGCTTACAACAAAGCCTTCACCTGGCTTAAAAATAAGAAATAAGATCTAAATATAAATAACTAAGAGATTTAGCCGAATCTAACACAATTCTAACGTAGTTGGCACTTAGTTTTAGACCAACCAGCGAACTATCAAAGAGCACGTAATATATGCGGAGAGTAACAGCAGTTAGAGAGATTAAGCCCAAAGGCAAACGCGCGCTAATCAGGATGCCTAGCTCTCTCTCTCTCTCTCGAAGTAAGTTGAACATTCCTTTAATACTACTTCTAACTCAATTGCCTTTAACGCGATTCTAAAACCTCATTCTGGTACGGAGTTGTAAGTTGAAATGAGGCAAGCTAGAAAAGATTAAATTAAAATAACTGTTATAAAATTAAAACATACCTTACAATTTAATTTTAAAAGACCCTGTGTTCTGTATTTTAATTATTTTTAAACTTTCAATAAATTTAAGAATAAGTTTAGTGTTCTTATTTTTATCATTATCAAACGAAACTAGGATCAAAATTTTTAATTTTAATTAAAAATCTTTTCATCATATTGTACACTTTAGTTAAAGTTATAATACTTTATCATTTCTTGAAATAAGCCCTAAATGCTTTAGTTGATTACTCAAGGATAAACTATTTTAGTTTTACTTTCTTATGACTTAATTAATGGCACTTTTGAATCGGACTTGGGTAGCGCAAAGAATGATAGGATTTCTACCGTCTTTTGTCGCCTTGTTTATTTTTAAATTTTGACTATCAACAGCCCATTTAATGAAAATTACTCACAGTTTATGTTTCAGTGAAAACTTTAAAATCTATTTCCCTCTTTCATACTTGTTTCTTAGTTTCGTTATTGAATCAGCGATTGCTTATGTTCTGAAAGAGAAATTCACACTTTTTTCAAGTGAATAATTAAAACCAGAGGATGAAATAAATAACAACCTATGGGGCATCAATTTGCAAGCAAGGCTCGATTAAGAGAGTTTGAGGCCTTAGGCAAAGCGTTCTTTCAAATGATCCTCTCCATACCTTTTCTTGTTTTTTAACTGGAAAAAAAGATTATGTAAGTCTTAAGATGATTTCAGGGCTCATTAAACTTGAAGCCTTATAGGTCTAGGTAGTAATCAGGCCCACCTTGCAAAAAATTTGAAAGATTTTCATTGATTTCGATTGCTCCATCAATACATATACTCAAGACAGGAAAGAGAAATTTCAGTCTCTTTGTATACTCCTACATGTTGTGTCTCCTTCATGGATAATTTGATTTGCAATGTAAGAAAATCAAATTATACATCAAGATGATATAATTCGGCACAAAAGGAAGATGCGTAGCAAGATTATTATGTAAATTTTGTAAGTTAATTTACATAAAGAGTGTTTCACTAAGTACCATATAAGAATAACTGTCAGACCGTATAACGTAAATACATTTTTGTTGAAAAACAGTTTTAAATTTTTTGCTTTGTTTATGATACAGAGCATGCTAAGATTAATATTAAAGTTTTCAGAGAAAATCAAGGATTTTTTAGTTTGTATCTGAAAATTACCGAGTGAAGTGATAACTAAAAATTAAAAAAAAAATTAAAATATACATAAAAATTGGGAAAGATGTGTAATATATAAAGAATTTTTCTGAATTTTAATATTTAAAAAGACAAAATTTATTACATCATAGAATTTTGGGAAACATACCATTTTCTGCAAATCATTATGGATTTCATTTAAATTCTAGAGCATTTTTCTTTAACTTTTATTTTAACTTACTTCTGTGTTTTTAACAGTATTCAATTATTTAAAAGCAAACGTCAAATACGTTTAGATAAAAGGAGGCCAAAGTAAGAAAATTTGCTGATTTAAAATATCTGTAGGTAAAATGCAGACGATATGTTAAGAAAAGTAAACAAAATTTCTACCTACAGATTAAATCAGTTAAAATTATTAGTTAAATAATACGTAAGGTATTTTCTCCCTCTTTATTGCGTTTTCCAATGCAACGAATTGGAAGCACGTTCGGCTAGCAACCGGAAGGTTCGGAGTTTGAATCTCAGCATAGGCATTGTACATGTTTTATGCTTCCTGTTTCGGGAAACCTAATACACTAGAGAACTGAATGAAAACTAGTGACCAGCAGGATTTGGCGATCATAACTCCGCTTCCTGAGTCGCATTTTAAGTGAGGGAATATGTAAGGTGTTTCTTCGTCCTGTCCACGTTCCTCGAGTTATTATTGGAAGCATGTTCTCGAGTTATTATTGGAAGAATCCCGGCGAGGATACAAAAGACACTTCAGATTTTTCTTAGCTCCTACTCCAACAAATTTTAGTGCAGTTAGAATTATGCGAAAGTTACTAATTTGAATTTTTAAAATTAAAATATTATGATTTAATTGATTTCAATTTGTTAAACTTTATTGAAACAGAATAGAACAAAAAAATAGCTTAAGTGAGAAGAAGTTAAGCGGAGCGAAACAGCATTATGCTCAGATTTGGCATCCTTATTCCTTTTAACCCCACGCGAATTTTGAAATCTTCATCAAACCTTTTCAATAGTTAAATTTACATACGACTTCAAAACGTTTGAGTATTTATTCTACTTTTTAAATATGCCTAAATAAATACTTATTTTAAGGTAGTGTGCAAATTTTATACTTGTAATTCGAAAATTATTTTCGAAAATTTTCACAAATTTTTAAAAATAAATCAGAAGGGATTTCTGAGGTTTATTTAGATTGAAGCTAAATTTTAGATTATAAAAGGAGGAATGGAATAAGTTAATTTACAAATTTTATTATTAAATTTATACAAAATTTGGTTAAAATTGCAGACCTAAAAATTTGAGTGCTAATTTTAAAAAATGGTGCTCGTGCGAGTTTTAAAAAACGTAGCACTTTGGTATAACTTGAAGAGTAAAATTGAACTATGTAGAAAAATCGGCATACTGTTTCAGAAAAAAAAATGTCTATTTTGTGTTCAAATGTGTATGTTAGAACAGTGCTATATAAAAATCTAATACATATCCCAAGCCGCGCTTTCGAGACATGAAAAATACAACTTGAATTTTGTCGTTCAGTCAATTGGAAAAGGAGGTACAGAACTATTTTTTTAAAAGTACTCTACGTTAGCTGCACACATGAAAACAAAGTCAAGGTCTAATCTAGAAAATATTTCAGAGGTTGCTACAGTATAAACCCGGGAATAGACTAATGCAGTGGATACTGACATATCAATAATTAACAAGTGCAGTACATTTACCGGTACGCAACATTTACCAGTACCTATTAGTAAGGATTCCACCAGCTGCTGAACACTGGTAGTATGTTATTGAATATAATAGAATCGAAAGCCGGCGAATGGGCTGCCTTCATGGACATTTTCGTGGTTTTCCCATGTGTAGTCCTCCACGAAAGCCTCTCTTCTCATAGACAGGTAGCCCCCGAATGCTTTCCCATAACTAAATCAAATGAACCTAAACTTGCGTTAAGGTTAGTTAAGATACAACTGTTCTATGTTGCAAGAAGTCTTTGGAATTTAGGTATATGAGCTGCATAGAAATAATCTAAAAACACAGATTACAAAAGGTTTTGCCATAAAATAAATAAGATTTGCTGTATTTGCTTAAGCTTGTTTCAGATTTACTACTGAAATTTTCTATTAGATTCCACACAGATTACTCCATAGCTTTTGAAGGTCTCTTTTTAACCCCTTTTGAAAAAATGTTAATGTTTCTTAAGATATAGATGATAGATATGAAAGAATGTTAATGTTTCTTGCAATATAGAAGCGTAAGTTTTAAATCGCAAGGAATGTCTTTACTTATGTTCAGTAATATATATAATATTCTATTATATTCAATAATATGTATAATATTCTGTTATATTGAATAATATATATAATATTCCATTATATTGAATAATATGTATAATATTCTGTTATAATGAATAATATATATTTATATATAATATTCTATTATATTCAATAATATAGTAGATTCATAGACTGCTTTCGGTTTTCAATTAGCCATAACTGAAGCGGGCTTAGTTGGCAAAGTGAAAGTGTAAAAGAAGCGACCATAATTATTGTCATTTTCAAAACAATATGTTGTGATCTATTTTATGAATCAATTTTTAAATAAACTTAGTTTATTATT
>KK112494.1:220029-248881 GCA_000611955.2 Stegodyphus mimosarum
AAAAAAACTAACTAAATAAATAACTATGAAATCCGTAACAATATGAATTAAGTAATAATTAATAATAAAGCAAAGTGCATGCACCAATATATCGTACAAAACTATGATTGGAAAACTGAGACCATGAATTCGGCCACATTCGGCTATCGGGAGATGCGTACAAGTTCTGAATGGAGTGCCCGTGTCCCCCAAAAGCCGAAAGTAGCTGAACGCAAGCTACTCACACGCATTTGTAATTTAAGTAGTGTGTGTGTCAGCTCGCTGTGAGTAATCTAGCAACACTGAATAAATTATCGTTAATTACTTAGCAGTAAACATTTAATTTTTTTCTTCGTCGATATGTTATTTTATTATTATATATTATTATTTGCCGATATATTGGCCGGGCCGCAAAAATAATTGTTGTGGGCCGCATGCGGCCTGCGGGCCGCGAGTTTGACATCCTTGATTTATAGGGTACATGTATTAGCTTAAAAAATTTTCATTTTCTTTTTGCCATTCAAATGGATTTGAAAGCGCTGTTGCGGTTCACTAGGGCAACAGCTATTCTATTTTGCCTATCTTAATAATATAGCTGTATTTAAAATAAATGTATCTCTGCAGTTCAGTGAGAATACATTTTGTGTATCCCAGGAAAAGTCACTTTAATCGATTAATCTGTAGCGCAAAGTGTAAAATAAATAGAGTAAAATAATCATTTCTTCTGTTGAAGTTAATACATATTGGGTATGGTATATCGGATTTCCGTTAAGCGGAGGTTTGCTGGTATTGGTAAAATGAAGTCAAAAATCTTGTGTTTACACCACGACTTCCTTATACGGAATATTAAGTTATATGCATTTTTTGCTGCGTTTCATTTAAACTTATTTCCTCGAATTTCATTAGAGATATATTTCTCATTCTATTAATTCAGTTCTCACTACGCGACAAGGCAAAAATATATAAAACATCAAAATATTTTTATTGAAAATTGAAAAATATAGAAAAATATAAATATTAATACAATTAAAACAATTTAAAGAACAAGTTGTACAATTAAAATTAGAGTTTCTACGCAAAAGCAAACAATTCGGCCAGAGGGCAAGATGGCAGATTTTTCGGTGTACAAAACTGAAAGTTTACTTTTGATTTTCCTCGGCAAAAAGACACTGAAGGCATAGAAACTGACTTAATTTGTTGTGGATGCTATGCTGAGTTTAATAACTCAAATGATGATTCCAGAATGTATTAAGCATGATTTAATTCGCAGTAATAAAAGAAGCGTTATCTTTGTTGTTGCGAAGTTTAATTTCTCTAGATTGGCAAAATCTTCACTATTCTGAAAATTTTCAAATGTAAACAAACATGGCTGCTATGGTAAAACTAATTAGGTTTAGTCGCAATTAAACAACTTTTAAATTCTTGATAATTCTATAAATATTGCATGCAGATTTACTAAAGGTATAAAACCTTAACCGTAATATAAAAACAACATAATTCAACCATTTTTAAAGCAAAAAATGCGCAATTTACCAATGTATAAGAATAAAAAACTGAGCCAAGTAACAGAGTGTGTGTATATATATATATATACTTTTGGAAACGGATGTTTGCCACCGAAAAGGGAAGTACACAACTACATGCTATAGCAATCCTATATACACAATTTCAACATTCTAAGGCTACTTGTTTTTGAGTTATGCGAGATACATGCATACATACGTACGTACAGACGACACGAATGAAATGTCTTCTGAATCCACTTTAAATCAGTTTTATAATTCGTTTGGGAAAAAAGAGTCCTTTATTCTGTCCTTACGTAAAGACATCACGCAAAAACATCTTTAAATTGCATACTCCATAGCGATCGAAATGATATTTTCATTGAAATGTGGTACCCGGTATTTTTCGTGATTACAATACTTTCTTTACTTCGTACAAGGAAGGGGAAAAGGGCTCTAATTTTTACTCATTTCATGTTGACTATGACAATAGTGTCATTCTCCAATTGCTGTAATACTTCGTTTCATATAAGTTTTCATTTACGTTCTTTAGTTATCAAAGCTAGAAATATACCTGTGTAAGTCTTTATTTTGAAGTATTTATAATCGAGATTCAATTTTAAGGCTAAATTTGCCTCATATAGGAATGTAAAATTGTACCTCTTACGTTGATTTAAAATAAAATTTTAATAATGGAATGCGTAAAATAAAACCGATGCATAAACTTATAGGGATTTGTATTTATTTTAAATAACCAGTTAAATTTAATTTGAAGTCCTTTCCTAAAAGCCTTCATTCCCCTAATTGTCAGTGCCAGAATATATAAGTTTGGTAAATTATTTTGGGCGTGAATTAATGCAAATTCTACCAGTGGGAGAAAATATTTAAGTATCAAGTTCTAGAAGCTAAAGTTAGAGAGTCTGGGAAAGCTCTGTGCGTATTGTAGCGTGAGCTTCGGCTTAGCAGTTACTAGTGGTTAAACGTGGCGTAACAGCTATTACTTTGCTGACACTAAGTTTATCAACGCTCTGCTAGGAAACAGGATAGTCTGAGCCCTGTAGCGTAATTCTACTACTTGTTAATATCTTCAGATTTTGAGTTTAGTTCTTACTATTTCAGTTACCGCCCAAGCAGAGGCGCAGTTTGTTAGCGTCGAGTTGACGCATTGTAAATAATTTAACGAGTGTAATAAAGGGTAGTTTTAATCCTTCTTCTGTGCAGTCATTTACTCTCCAGATTTCACACAAAAGATAGGCAAGTAGACCTTACAAATTGAAATACTATTTTAAGTTTCGAAGTTTTAACTTTCTATTATTGTTTTGGTTTATTTGAACGAGTGCTGTTTACTTAAGGGAAAGGATGCCTTCGTAGAAGGTTTTTTAAGTGAAATTTGCTCTTTGTTAAACAAGGATAAAATCACTAAAGCACCCATGCAGCCAAACCTGGATATTAAATAACGGATATTAAATGATTTTATGCTCTAAAAGACTGCAAAAGTGGACTTCAAAATTGTTCTATTAAAATTTCGCGTTTATTCAGTTTTTAGAAAATGTAAGTTTTGCTCGAAGACATACGGAATATCTGAGTAGTAAACCACAGCATTATAGTAAAAAGTAGATAAACAGATCAAAATAAAGCACTCTCTGTGGAAAAGAGGAAAATATTGATGAGCTTAAACATACTTATTTCACAGAACATTTATCGGCTTATAAATAAAATATTTGACTTTTTAAAGAAAAACTTGGACTGATCTTTCCTTAGACGAAAGTTCATTTTGTAGAGGACTTCATAGCACATACATACCCATTTCCTATTAATCTGAGATAATTTCTGAAGAATATTTGCTTGCTCCACGGCGTATTATCGTTGTGTAACTGGTAGTAATGGAAGAATATGGATTTCGAATCCCAGTGAGGGAATAACTGAATTCTCACGTTTCCTTCTCCAAAAAACCTAATGTCTCCAGCTTTTCTTGTTATTTAAGCTTTATGAGATTTTTGGTGGCTGAAGAGTCAACTAAGAATTAGTTTCTAGTAGAGGTTTTTCTAAATAATCATTCTTTAGCGAATGTTAAAAATTTAAAGAGTGCTCGTTCACCAATTACAAGAAAACGTTTAGCACAAATATTCCGTCTGCCTGAAAGCCTGTAGAGACATTGGGGATTTTTTGAAAGCAGCAGGAAAGAGAAATGGGCAATGCCTTCGCCGGGACTCGAACTACGGATCTCTCGAATACGCGTCGAGTTTGCTGACCATGACACCACGAAGGAATGCTAAGAAGGCGGAAGAAATACCTAATAAGCCCATCATTTGCTTTTCATTCTCCAGAGGAAGTCGAGTGATAAACTTTGAAGATGCAACGTAAAGACTGCGTATTTAGGTTTTCCTCGGAGACAGAAGGAAAATACCGTTCTAATTTACCTAGTTAGAAGATGATTTAAAATCATTTCGGATGCAACTTTATATCATTCCCTGAGTTAACGTCTTAATTCTATGAGGCTCATTCCTAGGTAGGAAACTATACCGGTGCCAGAATGAGGATCGATTTCGACAGTTGAGAAAACCTCTGAAGAAATTCTTTTCCTGCTTATAGTAATTTCCATATCATAAATTTCCTTTATTGTATACTTGCGTTTAGATAATTTAAATGGACAAAAATATTGGACAGTCAACCAATTAGACTATCTGGTACAAATCAACTCAGACTGATATTTTCGGCCATGCAAAAATTGCTTATAATTAACTGAAGAGAAAATTTATATCTTTTGTATTAAATTATTTAAAAGCTTATTTACAGCTCAAGAAATCTCGCACGAACTTTACTGTGACAATCAGTGGATGTCAGTATTAAGAATGAAAGTGTCACGAGAAGATTTCGTTTCATGCCACATTTATGCGAAGGCTTTTATCTTATTAAATTAAAAGTAATCATCTTAATGAATGAGTCAAAATGCTTTTAAGTTCTGATGGAATAATCTTTTCCATCACAGTATCATAATGTAGCAAGTAGCGTATTGAACGTAAATTTGAGAAATATAGTTCCTGTCCTGAAATAAATCCTTTAAATCTTTCAGTCATTGCAGGTATACTGTCTGTGTAAGCATGAAGACAATTTTTCAGAACATCTCATTTTGTTCCAGAGTGCTACATATGGATTCATACACACCTGATCCGAATAATATTAAAAGAAATTCAATACACGAAAAGAATCATTAACTGAAATAACTCAATAACTGAAATACTCAATAACTGAATACTTAAGAGCAAATCTGATGTAAATCAGTAAGTGATATTTCTTACTTACGTCATTTAACGTTTCAAGCTGTGATGAAATTACTGGAACGCCCTGTATCTTTTCATGTACGTTACGTAATATAACTCAAGACATGGCATCAGTCCATCAGGGAAACGTGCAGTCTGGTCAGCAAGAGTCAACAAGGGGAATAAGAATATTTTTTTAATCATCGTTACTTTCATTTGCTATTTCCTTTCAGACAAGTAATATTATCCGAGGAGATGGTGCAGAACTGCATTATTTGGGCTACTATTTCGGCAGCTTCATAAGGAACATTGAAGTTTCTTAGGTATAGTTACTCACCGCAAAACAAGAACTAATTGGTCTGCTTCCAAAGACAAAAATCGGCTAAAATTTTACTTACATTTTAAAGACATTTGAATATATTTATTATTAACGTGGTTTTTAAATTTATTATGGACGACACATTCATTGCTTTTCTTTCTGTACAGCCGAACCATTCTGTTTAAGAACGGTTTACAGGTCCATTGAAATCTAAACTTTGGGATTTAGGGATTGCTTCTGGAGATTCTATATCACTTTATATTGCTTTCATGACACTTATAATTGGCTGGTTCGTTCTTACTTCAGTTATTGCTACATTTTACTACATAACTATTTTCAGCTATTTTACTTTTCATCAAATATTTATACAAACTAAACATAAACTTTTAAGGAAGTAAAATAACTCGAAACTTTTTATAACAAATCTCAGTCAAGCTAATGATCAATGCCAAAACATGCCAGAACACGGAAAAACATGGCATTACAAATTCAGACCCACAGAAGGCAAACTGGTCACGCTCAAGACCGAGTCTCGACTAATATTATGAGCTCGTACGTTAATATACCGTGGTGGGCTTTAATACAAAGTGTGTTATGAATTAAGAAAAGTAAAGAATTGCTACCCTATACCAATACCAATCAAAAGAATTGCTACCCTATACAAATCAAAAGCACAATAAGCCAGATGTCGACATGGCTTCGCATATCCTTTCCTGCGTTGTTTTCGCTGCTGAAAGTTTTCTTTCGATATTATTGGTTAAAATTAGTTGGAAGTAACATTGTAAACGGAGACATCCTGCATCTATAATCTAGAGTTATGAACTTTATCATCTAATTTTAGCTTTTAATCTTCAAAATGACAATTTATTTTAAAGGTACTTTCAATACAAAAGAGAAGCACTAGCTGTATATAAATGGTCGACAAAAGACGCCAAGAGAAATTCAACCTCATATGTAGATGCATTAGTTTGCGTCTGGACCAGAAGGCATATAAGCTCTTTTATTTTTGATCCTTTGGAATGCATTTTATGTCGTATACTGATTGAGAAAATGATTAATAATAGGTTTGAAAGTCATATGGGTTTTTATTCGCAATATTATTTTGTAAGTAATTTCCCAGTTTAAAACATGAAAACAAAGAAACTTTTTACGATTTATACTGAAAAGTGACTTTATTTCACTACATGCATTATTTCAAGTTATAATAATGTATATTACTGGACAGAAGGAGATGCAGTCGCATCACAATATGTTCAGTCAATTCTTTAAATCATTCCTTTAAATTCCAAAACAACTGCAGTATTTTGATGACTTTTACATTCCTTTCAATAAACTTTCGTAATGATGAATAAGCATGAAAAGTCTTCTAATTAGGGTACAAAAAAGAGCTTTATATTAGACATATTTCAGTACAGAGTAAATGGCCAATATAAGTAAAAAAACTATAATCTTGCTTCAGATGATTCTTAGCAAACAATTTAATTGGGCATCTTAGATAACATCTGACATTTAAGATTTAAACTTTAACTCTCCACGTTCACAAATACTCTACGTCAAATAATTTTTTTCATAACACTCTACGTGTCATATCAGTCGACACACGTTGAAGCATATCTGATATTTCAACATGTGTGACATGATGACATCTATAATATAGATCTTGAATTCATCAAGATGGGAGCTAAGAGGATACAAGTTATCTTTAACGTACCCTCAGAAAAACGAAATCGCAGTGAGTGAGGTCTGGCGAATTTGGAGGCCAGATCAAGAATGCATTATTGCTTATTCCTTTGCGGCCAATCTAGCTTTGCGACAATTTATAGAAGCATTCAGTCCTTTTAAACTGTCGGCACCTTCTTAATATGTTCTGATTTCTTGACTGTTACGCCCATATCTTTGGTAAAAGTTACACTGAGCCGTAAGGAAGTTGCCTTTGCATACTACAGAACCCAAAAGGAGTTTTGTTCAGAACTCGCCATTTTGAAAAGCAAAAGCATTCGTTAAGTGCATTTTAACGTATGCATATGGATAGTTTAATTGACGTATCGCAGATAAATATGTGCCAGTTACGTTGTTTGCTATAACCATTTCTTATAGGCGATTCTTTTTGACTTGCCTTGTATTTTACAAGATTTTAGGACACGTCTTCAGCACCTCATGTTAAAAAGCAAAATATAGGAAAAAAGTTTAATTGTGGTCAGTTCGTAAGTTTCCTCTTCGAAAGATGCCACGGCATTACAATGTCACTGGCTTTAAAAGAGGACAGTTTGATTATGGTATGTTAAAAATACGTGATTCTCTGTTTTACTTCTATAATATATACTCATGTCAATAAATTAAGCATAATGCAAAATCAGGCGAAGCAAGAAATAGAAGCAAAACAAGTTTGACTTATATGTAAAGCTTATTTATTAAACAAAAGATAAAGAGCAAAAAAAATGCTATATGTTTGATATTATTAAAAATATTAGCGATTTTTTTCTCCCTGGAGCAAATTACAAAAAAACCTATTTACAAAAAACCAATATTACATGGATAGTATAATTGTTAATACATCGTATATCTCCCAGACGATGCAATACAGTCCGTACAAAGCCTAGGCATGCTGAGTATCAAATTATTGATCTGATCTTGGGGGACATTACACCACTCAAAACGCAATGCTCTCCGAAGTTCCGGTAGACATGTAGGAGGAGGTTGACGGGCTGCAGCTCGTCGGCCAAGCATGTCCCACACGTGCTCTACTGGATTCAAGTCCGGTGAGAATGCTGGCCAGTCCATACGGGTGATATCCTCCGATTGAAGGGATTCGCTTACAATGTTTGCACGGTGAGGACGGGCGTTGTCATCCATAAACACAAATTGTGCGCCCATGGCGCCCTGAAACAAACGTACATGTTGTTCCAGAATGACGTCATGATAGATTTGGCTTGTCATAGTTCCAATTTGAACATGTAGGTCAGTTCTGGAACCCAGAATAATTCCACCCCAAACGAGCACTCCTGCACCACCGTAACGGTGTCGTTCAATAATGTTTTCTTGGTGGTAACGGGTACCTGGAGCTCTCCATATGAAAATTCGGCGAGAATCAGACTGCAAGCTAAACCTGGACTCGTCGGAAAATATCACACAAGCCCAATGTTGCGGTGACCACAATGCATTCTCTCTACTCCAGGCTAACCGCAGGCGACAGTGAGTTGCAGTAAGTGGAACGCATCTGACAGGTCTACGGACATATAGACCAATCTGCTCTAAGTGTCTGTACACGGCCTGCCTTGGAATTGTCGTACCAGTGGCTGAAGAGAGCTGACGAGACAGGTCTGAGGCTGTGCTCCGCCTGTTTCTTTTGGCAGTAACTGCCAAATACCGGTCCTCATTCGGCGTTGTAACTCTGGGGCGACCTGTGCTGTAACGTCTACTCCTATAGCTATACTGCTGTAACATCATCTTGGAATTGTTGCCAAAGCCTGGAGATGACACTCTGGGCAATTCCAAGTTCGTCTGATACTTCTAGTTGGGTACGCCCACATTCCAGACGGCCGATAATTCTACCACGTAAAAAATCATCCAAATGCGTCCTTTGTGTCATAACTATTCGGTTATTGCACTGAAATGCTTATAAAGCACCTGCGAACAATTTTACTTCTTTGCCTGTACTCCTTATATATCACTCTCTTACACTTTCGTCATTGTGACGTACCATCGGTGTCATCTGGTTACGTCCTGAAATTTGCATATGATTCTTAAAGATGTGTGTAGTGATTTTAAAGGTGATATATTTATTTTAGAGTTCGATTTCCGCGTGACTTCGAATTATCCTTAATTTAGGGACATGAGTGTATATTACACAAGGAATCGAATATGATTAGGAAAGGGTAAAATGTAAGAAAAAATATCAGAATCGGCAGGCATTTTAGTATTTTGTTTGAAAAGATAAATAAAAGTGATATAGCTGATTAATGCTGACGCGTTAAATTACGTCTGCAAGCAAGTATTTAGAAACGAAAAGGAATAATTATAAGAAAAAATAATTTAAGCAGTCATTTAAATTCTATATTACATATATCCATATATGAGAATTTTCATAATGCAGTAAGATCAGTTTTCGGAAACAATAAACTTTTAATTTGTTCTGTGTAACTTTCTTGATGTTATAGTGAAATTTAGAACTATCAGCGGCATATACATATCTGAAGCAATATTCGTTCATGTTGAATAATTAATTTGCCTTCAGAAAATAATGAAGAAAAGCAATGCGCACTACATAAAGCAATGAAAGAGATTCTGCCTATAATTTAAAAGAAAAAATAATAATAGAAAAAGTGAAAAGCTGAGATAGTTGTGTTCTTAAATAAAACTTAACCTGTGTTCTTTCGGTTTTAGCAATCATGAAAGGTAATTTCAGTTTTATCAGTATCTGAAATTTATTGGCAAATGTTTTTCTTAAAATGGCAGTCTGTGATCTGAAAACTGGCTTTACGAAAATTGTAAGTATTCTGTCCGAAAATGTATATTGCTAAAGTTGGCATTTACCTCAAAATTATATAAAAGTCCTAAAATTCAAAGTGCAGTTAATGAATTGTGTCGTTTTAGAAACTTTTAAAAATTCTTTTAAATCACAGCGTGTAAATTGCGTTGTTATCCATGATTAGCTAATGGTATGCTTGATCAAACGCAAGACCGTCCCATATACTAGCATAATTTAAGCATAGATACTAAATTTGGGTAATTTTTTCGAAGGCCTATTTCCTACAGCTCGCTTATCCCTCCCTCCCAAAAAAATCTCATTGCATCATTAGCATTTAATGTGAGTTCGAATTTAACTGGTTAGCTGACTGATGTTTATTCCTGGTGGTTGGCTCAGCAAAATACGAAGTTAAATAAAAAGTTTTATGCTTCCAAAGTTACAAAATAAAAATAAAAAGAATCTGAGTCATTTCCTGATCTAGATACATTTCATTATGGTGATTCAGGGTGATGATCCTTTTTTCCTCCCTCAAAGTGTGCCGTCATAAAAAAATAAAACTTGCAAGAAAAAGTAAGGCTAGAAAAAGTGCGAAGCTGTGCTTTTAAACAAAGCATAACTCGGGGACATGAGAATGTAGCAGAAAGGAAACGGAATATTTTTTCTTATTAATTTGCACTTTATTGTCAAGCCTTTTTTTTTGAAAATGCTATTCTGCCATTTGGGAAATGCTTCGTAATCTGAATACGTTAGAAAGAATTGAGATAGCTCTTGCTAGAGAAGTAGTCTGACTGAAAAGCATCCCTTTCTGTGACTCAGATTTAAATATGAATGATAAGCTTTTGTTTGAAAAGCGAAGAAATACTCAGCATAATCTGTTTACATATGTAAAACAGCATTCACATAGCAAAAATTGAATCATGAGTTATTTGAAAATTACACTTAGCATATTTGATGAGAGTATAATTAAAAGTTTGTTATCGTGAAAAAACTGGTAACTACTTTCGAACTCTCTGACAAAGCAATACAGTTAAATTTAAAAAGTTAAAAATTGATTTATATGTTATTAAAAATATTTCTTCTATAGTCTAGAGGAACACGCCAATGCAAATTTTAGAACTAGGAAAGAAAAAAGCAGCTTTAGGGCTGAGCAGATTTTGAATAAAAACCTATCGATTTCGAGGTTGACCAAGAAAAGGTCTTTTCCTTTCGAAACAAAATGGCCTAATTTTAAATATTTCAACAGTTTTTGTCTGAGCTATGTTTTTTTAAAAATCGGAATGTAGGTTTAAGACTAGATCAATATATTACCGCAAAATATAATTGCTTTTGGAGAAGAAAATTTCGTGTAAAACTTTAGAAGACGAACTGAAGTGCATTTACTATGCACATGGGAAAAGCCCATAACATGAAATAACTTAGGCCAGAATTTGAAACGGTAAAGAAGAAATGTCAGTTTTTCACAATTTTACTACTTTGGTACCATAGGACCAACATTTCGAGTAGTGAATATTAAGCCATTCTAAGGTGGGTGGTAACACCCTCCCTATTTTAAAGTTTCTTAATTTAGTGAAATGATGCTCGCATGGCTCGATTGTCCAAATCTTTTAAGAGACCGTCCTTGTCTTTGGAGAGATGAAACAGTACTTTTTGTAGGAGATTACATTAGTTGTTACAGTTGTCACTACTGGACAGACATATACTCCAGAATGAAGAATGAAGGCATAAAAACAGACTTAAAGTGACAGTAAAGGCGAAGATTAACTTCTTCACGAACTGCTAATATCTGTCTATCGAGAAGCATAATAAACACAAACCGTTATTTGCAAATGATATTATTATGCACCAATGGAACGGTCTTGCCAAAATAAGGCTCCACCTGATTTTTCAGAAGTTATAACTTCAGCAGATGTAATCGCAAGCAGCACACTGTATGTGAATAAAAATCTAATATTTTGCTTTGAATGTTTTCAGCTAAACAAATATTTATAAGCAGTGAATAACCTTTCGCCCATTATATAGGGAAATTTCAGAAGTTTATATAAGTTTAAGAAATTAAAACTTTCATCGATTTCTAGAGTTTTTTAATTTAGGAAATTAGAAACTTTAGCATCTTCTTCTATCACGAATTAAATGCGAAAAAAATAAGATGTATAGGATTGATCAAACTACGACATCTTTCTCAGTATTACAGTATATACTTATGATAGAATAAAACTCATATTAGATCTGAAAGCATCTTAAAATAAAATTAAACAAATGCACTTGCTTACTGTTTTTCCCAAGCAATCGGAAAAAAACAGTCAGCCAGGATTAGGCCTCTATGCGGTGAGCACTGAAATAGTGAAAAATTTTTCTCTGAAATTAAAGAAATTCAGTTTAGAATCAAGGCAATTTGAAACCTAAAAGGTGCCTAAGTTTTCGCCTTCATGGAAGCGATTTAAATATCTGGAATGTAATTTTGCGAGAGCTAAAGTCATGGAATGGAAAGCAAATATCTTATTCCGTTGGTTCTAAAGTTTCCAGTAAACCTTAATATTAAATTACCTTCAATAATGATACTATGCTCAGGAATTTAACCAACCATGTACTTTTCACAAACATCACGCTTGAATTATACGAGAAAGTTCCGAAATCTCTTTAAGTGGTAGAATGGACTTTGACAGGTCTGTTTCAGAGATAAGTGAAGGTCGAAAGTGACATAGTCAACTCGGAGACTAAATACGTGCTTTCAATTTAATGTAAATCTCTAAATTTGCTTAACAAGTAGATGCATTGTTTGAAAATAACTAGTTATTATATTTGCCAGATTCTGGAGGGCTTTTAACCATAAAATGCAAACTCAAATGACAGAAAACATCTGCATAAATCTAAACTTTTAGATTTTTTTAAGAATTGCTCTTTTTTATTAAGTAAAGGTGTGACAATTTCAACTAAAATCACTTTCAAAAACAATAATTTAACTAAAAAATAATTCTATTGTTTAATAATTGAGCTCCATTCAGAAATAAAGTAAATTCCATTCAAAATCAAACTAAAAGAGTAATTAATATATTTAGAGTATATAATATAAGCAAGGTATGAAGGGTCGGAAAATTAAATATTCAGTAAATTCAAAAGATCAAACTATGATTGTAAGAATTAGCCTCCATCTAGGATTGTAACCTCTATCTCCGAATATCTTCCTTTCCTGATTTGATCGTAACTTTACCGAGAGCTCCCTTTACAAGGTTATTTCAATACGTAAAAAAATAAGTCGTTTACTACTAAGCAAGAAATTCTGCAACACAGTTGGACTGTTATTTCGTTGCGATTAATTATTCAGTAATAGAGCTTAAGAATACTTTTGTACAGATATAAAATGTATTAGTAAACCTTTCTAAATTTCCCACAACTGTCTGCAGGATAAGCTATTCAGGCATGCATGATTAATTTTGACAAAGTTAAAATAATTCGTTCAACGAAGCGTTCGGTTTTTGCTAATAACGCTGATATAATAAAATATGTAATCCAATAAGTTTATTCATACTATTTAAATAAATTAGGTGTCTCAGAGATTGCACAAACTGATCATCTAGGACTTCTGAACAGAAAAGAAAAACTATTAATTGTGTCGTAATAAATGAACGGAAGGATCACTATCATTAGGTGGCGGATGAAAGCTTCTTTTGTTAGGTTTACTGGTGGTTGAACAATTAGTAGCCGAAAAATAACCTCTGTCTAGTGATGCTTTAAGCCATGGACCCATCTCTCATTCGATGAGGGGCATATATTTTAGGAAAGCCTCAAGAGGACAGCACTAAAAATAATACTTAAATTAATTTTAGAAAGAAAAATGTTTATTTATCCATATTGATTTCGGTTATCTTCTTGTCATATTTCTTTATACTCAATTTATTTATAATATTTTATCAAAAAGGAACAGAACACAGTTAATAAAATCTTATTACCTCTTCATGATGAAAAAGAAATACAGTAAAACAATTGTTACCATTTTGATTCAAGTTCTCGAAATAAACTGCTAGCTATTAAACTTGCTGCACCATAAAGCAAACGCAAACACAGATTTGAAATTTTCAAGAAAGATAAAATATTATTATCTATTCATGGAAGTAAGAAAAGAAGGGATATCGTATTTCCTGTTTTCCCAGTTTTGAAATCAAAATTAGACTGGCGTAGTTTTGAACAGGCATGACAATTCTTTTTTATTTCTGCTTAAGAAGAGGAACTTCTATTTGATTTCCCTTGAAATCGACAGTCTTATTCAAAATTTACCCTAATTTATGGTTTTTTTGGTCTAATTATAGATTTGACATCGGCCCGATCCTCAGCTTTCCAACAATTAAGGAAAAAATCACAAAAATAATATCTATAACTCGTTCGAAAGTAAGCCAATCCATATAAGATTTGAATATGCCCTCAGACAAGAATTGCTGAGTAAAACTGCAGTATGCAAATTAGTGGTGCTGCAATCGAAGTACGTCATTTACGAGGAGAATAATCTTGCATGTTTCAGAGTACATTTCGCTGTGATACTAATTTAAGAAATTTGGTATAACCAATTTGTAATAATGAACTCCAGGCATCATTTGACCGAAGAACTGCAATAGAAAGCTATTGGTAGACTAGAGGTTGGACAAAGTCAGAAAGAAGCGGCCAGATGGCTGAATGTGTGTCCTTCTGTGGTTCATAGACTTTGGCAACAATTTCTAACCACAGATTCGGCATCCAGAAGAATCCGCCAAGGATGGCCAATCTCTACGATCAACGCTGATGATCGATATTTGTTGTTATGCGCACGAAGGTATAGAACCTCAAGTCCGACTCCACTCAGATTCTCCCTTGCTGCAGCCACTGGAAAGTTGGTACAAACGTCAACCGTGCGTAGAAGGCTTTACGAAGGAGGTCGGTACGCGAGGCGCCCGCCATTTGCGTTCGTTTCGTGTCATGTCATAGAAGCGAACGTTTGAGGCTGGCACGTCAACATGTCCACTGGACAGCTGATCAATGGAGAGCTGCTCTCGTTACGAATGAGTTCAGGTTTAGCTTTCAGAGCGATAGTAGGCGTTATTTGATTGGGAGAGAACCTGAAATCCGTTATTATCTATCAAACATAAGTAAAAGTTATACATACAGAGGAGGCAGTATCTGTATTTGGAGTGGTATCATTTTGGTGGAAGCACAGGTCACCATGGCATTCCACGTGAAACCATGAATCCTCAGGCCTATAGAGATTTGATGCTTATGTGGTCCCTTATGCTGGGGCAGTTGGTGATGATTTCCTGCTACAGGACGACAATGCTGCACCGCTCAGAGCTCACATCGTGGATAATTATCTTCAACAGTAAGCAATTCAGCATATGCATTGACCAGCTCGATCACCAGACATGAATCATATCGAGCATGTTTAGGTTGCTTTAGGAAGATGTATAGCTGCTCTCAATCCTCTACTTCAGACTCTTGCAACTGTTTTGCAAGAGTAATGGCTCTCAATTCATATTGAACTGATAGACTGCATGATTCACAGCATCGAATATCATTTTATGTGTTGTATTGCTTCTAGGGTAGATCATACTCCATATTGACAGTAATTTTCCTATACCAAACTGACACATCCGATTTGTTAATACACCTGCTAATTTCTATAGCAGCATAATTTTCTCGTAATTTCATTTCATGTATATTTATGTCTTATATACTGGTGTTGTATATTGAGGGCCAGTTTCATTAAATTCTACATATAACGTTTTGAGTAATCGTCATTTTTGTGATTTTTCTTAAACAATTATAACTAGTGTAATTTTCTAACTTTCATACCTATATCACATGCATTACATTTAAATAAATACAATATGGAAGATCGTTGTCTTAAATTTGACAAAACAGCTTTACTCACAGTAATTTTTCAGAAGAGGGGCTAAGGAGAAAGGCTCTTTTTCGCGAGAAATTACTTCGATGTTTTATATGGTCGTAAATTATCTAAAATACTCCGCCAGCTTCGCTTTTTTAAAGTTCCGTTACTTTAAAATTTTAATTAATTTTTAATTTAATAATTTTAGTTTTTTAAAATTTAAAATTTTAATTTTTTTTGAATTTCTGATACAAGTTTATTTTTGGATGTCGCTCACCTTTTTTGTCGCTTAAGAAAAGTTTACTTTTGACGAAAGAATGGGCATATTAGAGAAAGCAAAAATTTATAGCGAACATTTTCTATGCAAGCATCACGAGAATGATATGAAAAATCTTTTGCATGGATTGCTGCAAAAGATACTGTTAAAATCCTTTGCTGTGCCGAAAGTAAATTGACTATGCACAGTAGCAAACGTAACACCAAGAAGTTGGTAACAAGAGAAAGAAAAATGGCGCATAATGTGTTTGAAAGTCTACATGAATTAAATCCGAATAAAATTCATTTTGAGGCCGACCAAAAAAATAAAGATATCAATAATAAATTTACTGATTTTTAAAAGAGAACTTACAAATGACAACGAAAATATACTTGAATGCCCTAAATGTAAAGATAAACAAAAATACATTGATAATTCAAAGAAAAAAATAATATTTTTATAAAATTTTATTGAAACATTGAAAAAATAAAAAAAAATTGAGAATGTTTGTTGAACAACAAAAAGCGTGAGCGAAATCTAGAAAAACTCAAAATAAGGAATTCAAAAATTAAATATTTAAAATAAGGAAACTTAAAAAACAAAGTTAGCGTAGCCTTTTAGATAGTTTATAATCGTATAAAAATGAGTATATGAGTAATTTCTCATGATAAAGGTCCTTCTTAGCCTCCTCTTTTGAGAATTAACTATTCTTTTTAGATACTGTGAGTAAAGCTGTTTTTTCAAATTGTCACAACGATCTTAAATATTGCATTCATTTAAATTTAATGCATGTGATATAGATTGAGCCTAAGTTAGAAAATTATTTAAAAAATATGTGTGCATTATATCGAGTCGGAAGGGAAACAAGTCAATGTAAAATTTATAATTAGTGAAAAAATCAACTTTAGATTATCAGAAATTTTAAATAAAGATATCGATTTCAAGGGC
Organism: Stegodyphus mimosarum; assembly: GCA_000611955.2. Taxonomy (NCBI): domain Eukaryota; kingdom Metazoa; phylum Arthropoda; class Arachnida; order Araneae; family Eresidae; genus Stegodyphus; species Stegodyphus mimosarum. Next base: position 236,610 of record KK112494.1, read on the forward strand.
AACAGAACATAAATTCTTTAGCTGCAGGAAAAAAAAACAGAACTGCCCTATATGATTAAGCTTTTGCCAAACTTTAAAAAGCTGTTATTAGTTATCTTAGAAGCAGTAGTAGAATTCTTCTAGTTAGTATGTACATAAAGAAATTATTATAAAAGCGGATTAAGAAAGCTGCAATTTTTAAGAAAACGAAACTTTATGTTAAAACAGTAGCGCCTTTTAACTATTATTTTAAAGTTAATGAGTAAGTATTATTTAACATTTTAAACGTTCAGTGTAAAAACGCACCCAACAGTAACATCATCTTTTCCGAATTATAGCTATCGTATCACACAGAGTTAATTCTAAATGCTGATTTTCAAATTAGAAACACAAATTTGTATGTTGTGAATTGCGTCTCCGAAGTCAGTGTCAATATGACTAATTCATCGTTTCTCACTTCCTGTTTCAGAAAGAAAAGCTCCGTGAGCTAGCCGTTGTCTTCTAAGACCTGGCTATGAACGATGGAGAACCTTGCTTTGACTTCTATTAAAGCTTCAGCATAGGAATCAGCGTATACAACAGTGCATACAGCGCTGCACATGGAATGCATCAATGAACTTTTCTTTTTTGACGAAATCCACGTTTTTTCTTAATATCATCATAGCTGTACTTTTGCGTAAAGGCCCCCGACGGAAATGAACGCTGAAAGAAGTGACAAGTGACGGTGGACGTGGGCACTGTCCCTTTACCATTAAGGTTAACCACACCACGTCCACCAGTGTCTAGAGCAGCCCGGATGTAGGGGCCGCACGAGAATGGATCGTCACTCATTCTTCATCGTGACACCAATGGAGACCTGAACTGATGTTTTGGGTAGCCAATGGTGTTATGAAAGCCTGTGGCCGTGCTGTATATTCGAAAGTCTCTACCTCAAAAACATTCTGCACCGACAATGGCAGACTACACATTTACCATGCTGTCTTATTTTTCTGTAATACACAGGATATTCGACGCTTGCCTTAGGAGGCACTTTCTTCAGATCTTACAACGACTGAAAAAGTCTGGTAAATGAATATACAGAAGACTGTCATAATAACACCCGCTAGTCAGCATGGCAGATGAACTCTGGCATAGAACTGAAGCCGCATTGACTGCAAAATCTCTAATTATCAACCAAACTCTTGGGCTTTATTTTCAACTATATAATAGCCGCTTTTATATTTGCTGCTCTGTTTATGAATTTTTTAGGAATTAACCTGAAATTTGCTAATTATGGAACTGAATAACTAAGTTTAAATGCCACAATCCCTTTTGATTTAATGAGTTAGTATTATGCACTTCTCTAAGTGAAATAAATCTAACTTAGGGTTTTTGAAATTGTACTTCATGAGTGGTTAATTACATTAAAGCACTCGAAGATACTAAACGGGATAAAAGCATTCACTGAATTAAGAGAAATCGTTTCGCATTCGCATTAGGCTTGAAGAAAATCGGGAAAGCAGAGATGCAAATAGTCCTTTATTCAACCAGGAATCTAAAGTGAAAAGAAATTAAGCGCATTTCTTACTTTAGACAGTTAGAAGTTGATATGACAGTATTAAGTTTGAAGCGAAATAGCTCATGAGCCAAGAGTTTTAAAGAAAAACAAAACTGAGTAGATTTACTCAATACGCAGTAGTAATCTGAAATGAAATTAAGCTATTTAAATCATAAATGCTGTTTCACTACGTAATTAATGACCCTTGTTGTCATTCAGATGATGTACCAGTTAAGAACTGAAGTGCTACAGATTCACATCTTTTTTCACAATTAACATTCCGAATTGGATCATTTATCTCAATCATGATGAGAAAAAAACTAAACTAAACTACTTGTCGTAGTGCCGGAAATGTAACTTTCATTACCCTCATTGAATTAAATCCCTTTTCAAAATAAATCGCATAGATAGCAGTTTCCGCCCTGTGAATGAAGCGATTCCTTTGGCGATTTCCTTATTAAGCTATGGTTTTAAAGCGTTATTACGGTAAAAAGAACCTTTTCTACGAGAAAGAACCATTTCTACTTTCTTTCTTCTACGAGTTTCTATCAATGAATAATATAGTTAAACAGTTTAATAACTGGCGATTAAAATACGCATTAGTAATCAAACTAAAAATACAAAACAATTAGCAACAAGTTAGGTCGCAATCACTGACTTTTGTGGCTGGATCGGTTTTATGATATATATCATTCTTTGTAAGCTTAGAACAGCAACTGACAACAACGGATAGTGAATATAATTTGTCTGACTCACTGATTATACCACAATTCATTACAAAGTCATTTGTTTCCATTTTAAGAGCAAGCTGAACATCATTCGGCTTATCTATCAAAAGAGTTAGTAATTTAAGACTTGTGTTTTAAGCATAAAATTATATGTTATACAATCAAGAAATGCAAAAAAGTAGGGTTATGACATAATTTTTTGTCATGCTTGAAATAAATGTTTGTTATGCAAAGTTACAGTAAAACAATGATTAATAATCTGGACTGTGTATTAGGAAACCTCGAAATAAGATTTAAGTTTAACAGAATTTGGATTTATTACTTTGCACAAGATCATATATTAAATTTTCAAGTACAAAGTCATGGTAATATCTGTGCAAAATTTAGTTTACACAGAATGTTCAAATGCGTAGGATGTTATATGCAATGATGCGAACATTGTGCGCAAATTGAAATAATTTGTAACTCCGCATAAATTTAGTTTTTCAATTAACGCTTTTAAGTCATTAACTGAGCTAACCATACAGTACAAATGGCTCGCCTTTTTTATGTTGAACCCACTGAAAATAACTAGAAGTTATAAAGGTCCTTCATAACCTGCACAGGAGCAGCACTGTAACAGTTGTGGCAAATGAATTTCGTGCATAATGTATTTACTACATTTAATGTATTTTTCAATGTACTATAGATTCCATTTATCTCATTTATTCTACTTTCCACTGATAAAGAACAAGCTATGCATCTTATATTGCAATAAAATAGAATGATTCTTAAAGTAAGCACTGTTAATTTTCTTTTGCGCACCTATAACGTTTCCATTTCTAACTGCGTAAATGTTTAGGAAAAGCATTTTTATATTTTGCAAACTTTGTTTATAAATTTTCTACGGAAATTTGAATAAGTCCTCTCATGAAAAATATTTGATTCTTTTCAAATAGTTATCAGAAAAAACAGAATGAAAGAGAGAAGCTTTGTTAACAACAAATTTGTATAAAAAAGTACTATACTTATTATGGAAAAATGACTTATGCAGGAAAATGTTATACTTGATGCGTAGAAGTGAATGGCTGTGCAGGGGCAATATTAAAGAAATAAGGCAATATTTTATAATCTAAATTTAAAAATGAATAGATATAATGTTCCGTTTTTGTTTCTCAATCTAGCCGAGTTCTTTTAGGTGTTTTGAATTTTACTGTCATATTCAAAGATTTCGTTTTTAGATGAGGAGAGTTTACACATTTTCGTTGATAAAGTAATTTTATCTACCCTGTATGCTAATGATGACAAATGAGAAGGCTAAAATTGATGTATTCTGTATCTCTGATTTTTAAGTAGCTCTGAAACTACAATTATTTTTCGTAAAGATGGGATTTTTGCTCATAAGGGTTTTTCTAGTGATTGTGTGAAGTTTATCTATTTATTTTTATCTAATAGTTCATTTTAAGTTGAAAAGTTGTCATTGACTTTTCACCCACGCCTTTCATGCCAGAATGTAAATGAGATAGCGAGAGTTTATTCAGATTAAGGTAGAATGAAGTGCTAGTTAAGCAAAAGTTTCGGAAGTTAGTTTTCAGAACCTGTCTGCGTATTCTAGGCCTTGTTGTGCCCTGATTATTCGCGACTAGTGTTAGTGGCGTTGATGTGTTCTTGCCTTTTAGGCTTGTGTCGCCGGTTACTTTAGACCAGAGCTCTTCCTGCGCATTAAAGTATTGTATTCTGTGAGCTGTTAGACTAACTTACACACCTTGAAATTGTTACTGTTACGTATTTCTATTAAGCCAGACGTGTTCATTGTTAATTTTATGATTGAATTAAGGGTCTTATACACCCTTCTTCTGATCTCTGTTTAATTTCACAAGGTTTAGAAGATAATTTTTCAAACGACCTTTTTAAACGTTTATGTTCCCAAAGCGTCATAGATTTTATAATTGTTGCATTTCTTACTAATCTAATATATATTAACTTGTATAAGACTTTGTTTGAAGTTTTCTTTCTTGTTAGTTTCAACAGAAAAGCAAACGGCTACAAGGATCCTCTGTCTAAGGAGAGACATATTTCCGCGAAGGACTTTCAAACGAAAATGGACTTGCATTTATATTACACACAGCAAAATCTATGGAAACGCTGATGCAGCCAGACTGTTCGCTTAGACGTGAGCCCGGGTCGAACTACCAGAGCTCAGCAATCTTATTGACTTAGAAATTGCTGAGCCAAATCCGGCAAAGAGGAACTGGAAAATCTGTTAAAAGATGGTACTTTCTGATTACTGCTTTGCAATATAAGGCCCATCTAAATAAGGATAACATGTAGAACTCTCTCTTGGCAATCACCTTCCTTAGAAACGCGTCTAAACGTATTTACGTTGGTACATAAACATTTGTTTTCAATATCCTATTTTCATAACAGTCCAAAATCATCTGAAACCGAGGATTATCTTTTTCGAGAGTGTTCATATATTTCAAATGTATTTAATGGTTTACTAACCAAACGATGATGGTGAGTGAAGTCTTTGCTCAGCTAAAATGACAGGGGCTGCAATATTTAAATATAAATGTGAATGTGACAAAAATTATTTAAGAAATCCCATTTTTTTATTTATTTCTGGTGCTAAAATTTGCCGACACGTTTCTCTTTGATATTGATTATTAGCTTACTAGTCTGTAGGGGATAGGCTTACAAACATAATTATTTTTTTCCATAAAGTGCTACATAGTTAGTACAAAGATTTTAAATAAAAATTAAAAATGGGTCTGGCTAATGATTAAAAGATGAGTGCAGGGACTACAGAGAATTAAATCTCATTCAGCATTATTGATATTTTAAGTAGTTTGCAAATGAAATATTTTCTTAAAAAGTAAAATGCTTACATATTAGTCTAATTGAAGACACATATACGACTACATATCTCTGTGTTTCAAATTCATTAGCAACATAAATTATAAATAATAAATACTAATTATAAATAATAAATAATTATAAATAATAAATAATTATAAATAATAAGTAATAACTATAATAATAATAAATAATAATAAATAACTATAAATAATAATTATAAATAATAAATAATAATTATAAGTTTTTTATTATTCACATTTGCAAAAAATAAATAATAAAATTTAATTTAATGTGCTTAATAAAATTTTATGTGAAATAAATCTGCTTAAACATTGCATTTAATTTTTTTATTTATACTTGAGAATCTCTGTAACAGACAGATTAAAAAATGCAAAAGTAAATTGCTATTAGGAATCAGTATGGAATTTGAATTGCCAAAATGAATAGATGTGCTTGTTTAAAAACAAAATGAAATAAAGGTGAGTTGCCTAAGTAATTCAAGAGCAAGTAATATCAACTCCAATTGAATTCCCAAACTTCAAAATTAGAACTAATCTCTATGAAACAAAATCCTGAAAATACCATAAAGTCTCAAAATACATTTATTTTGTTTGTAATAAATATCAGAATTAATACCAAGCAGATGTTCGAAATTTAAGCAGTTACGGATCCATATAACTCACATTCTGCATTTTAAATCTATTTTAAATTGATCCTTTGTTCCCAGATCTGACTGTAGCTTTTGGCCCAATAGCATATAATGTTTTACGTTTGATTCATTATACGTTTTATAAGAATCTATTCAAGCTATAAAAATTAAATAAAATAATACAAATCGTAAAAATATAATTTCCAAAGCGATATCGCTATCTTTTAAGGCTGCAGTCAGTTAATCTCTGACTAACAGTTAACAAAATTACAGATATTTACAATTCTCATTCATGCAAAACAAGTTACTAATTTCCTTTTATAAGAACTGAGATGCAATTTGTTTAACCGCGTTAAAATTAAATCTAATGGTTGCGGAATTTAAGTGTAAACAAACTGCAACAAAATTCTTACGCTAATATACGATAATCGAACTTCTCGCTAATGTAGGATAATTGCATTCTCAGTTTTCATTTTGAATAAATATCCTAATAAACGTAGGTTGGGTAACTACGGATATGTGGTCTTCCGAAAGGAAAGGGATCATTGGACTCATTAGAAAGATATAAACTCGGTAAAATGGCTACAATAAATCTTTTGCTTAACTGTTTTGAAATTATGATGGCCCTCGCTTAACTTTTGAACTTATTTTAGATAAAATGTTAATATTAAAATTGTTATCGTGGTCAAAGTAGGGTAAAGTATTAAATATCTTTTAATTTTTCATATAAAAGAAAACAAAATAGAAGCGGCAAAAATGTTTTTCAGTACACTTATAGAGATGAATGACTTAGTTCAGGGAAGCTTCTGATATGAGATTAGAGCCAATTATTGGAGACTAGAAACATATTAGCATTAGTTCACTAAGTGGAGGATTTAAGCTTGAAAATAAAAGTATATTCCTGTATCGGAGTTATAAAAAGTTAACATTCCAATTAATTTATACTTTATGCTATATATTTTATATTAAAGTACTATAAAACTGTACTTAAAAAACATATTTATTTGTTTTTAAATGCCTGGCATTTAGCATATAAGCAATGAGCCTTCTTACCTCCCACAAGTTACGGGCTCCAGAATTAAGATCATTCACTGCAGAACACATGTTCGAATATTCTCTGTCCATGGCTTGTCCAGAGAGTCACAAAAAGAAATATATTGGAGACTTCCCGAATCTGACGTAAAACAGATGACTATGACAATCGTGTCCAGTTAAAAGACAGAATGATTTCAAAGCTGTAGCACTAAAAAAATCTGATCAATTACATGCCTTGTCTAGAAGACATTGTTAAAACTTTCCTCTACCTTTTACTCAAAAAGCTGAGTTATGAATCTCGCTAAATTCTATGTACATCATTCTTTTAACAGAATGAAGAGTCATCAAATTTCTGAGTTCCTGGAAGGCAGTCGCTCTTTAGAAAGCAATCGGTAATTTTCTTTTGAGACGAACCATTATTAATTACATTAATGTAATGCATTAAATATTCTAAATAAGTCTGCTATATTTTAGTGTTATTAATTATAAGAAGTAAGTCACTTATTTAATGTGGCAAATAAATTCAATGAGCATCATTTACAAAGGCCCTGATGCCACCATCAAATGTTATTACAAACAGCAGAAGATGTAATAGACAACAATCATTGGGGCAGCGTATATATCAATTCTTAATAATCGTCTTGGAAAATGCGAGTCTCACAAGCAAGTGCTTCCAAGTATTGAAGCCATTTTCCCTCCAAAACTGCTTAAGTTAGAGCGTCATACATTGGAAAGACGTCTGATCCTTCTCCTGCTCCTTGTTTGAAGGAACGGATTATTCTGAAGGTCACAGAGATCCCAGCTGTATGCTGAATAGTCGTCATTAAATGCTCTCTCCGAATGGATTATTAAACAATACCAAGTTGCTATTTATTTTAATAATATCTGCAAATCTTGAACTTAATTCACTCACGGTCTTCTGATACATGTCAGTTCAGGAAACTAAGAAATATAGGTTTTCTTCTCTGGATCTTTTAAAAAATACTGCAATATGAAAAATGTATCAAACGATCCTTTTCTAAAGTATTATGAAGAAGACTTAGCTTACACCGTATTTCATTGAATTTCATTCCGAAAATTAACTTTTAAGGGTTTGCAAATAAAATGAAACTGAGTCTTAATTAAAATGCAAGATTTCCCTGTTGCTCTTTAAGGCGTGGGGGCTACGCTTTTAGCCTGAATTTTGAACAGTTCGGCCTTATAGTATGATGTAATCGTAATATGGGATTATTTGAAAATGAACGTTTTGAAGGCTTCTTTAATGCAATTTTTTTTTACCGAAAGGAAATCGGCAGTGTTTCGAATATACACTCTTAGACAAAAAAACGACGCACCACGACCACAAATTGATATGCATACAGGTTTCGACGGAAAATGCAAAATTTTACATTTTGGCTGCCAATGAATGAACGGTTGTCGCTACAGCGCATTTGATCCGCGCAACTGGCAGGATATTTAAGAGGAGAAATTACGATTCCAGGTCATAAATTCTTCACGAACTTAGTTCCGTGTATTCTGGTAGACAGTAACTATGCCTCGCATACAGGTGCGCGAACGATATGCGCAGATGTCAGAATTTGAGGGAAGTCCTGTAGTTGGGCTCAGAAGCCGGTTGGTCTTATCGGCGAATAGCTCGACATTTGAGCAGAAGCGATGCCACTAGTAGACGATGTTGGCAGGAATGGGTGAACCATGGCCGCACACAGCGTCAAGAAGGAAGTGGTAGGCCTAGAGAAACGACAGAACGTGAAGACAGAGCAATTGCCAGAGTGGCACTCACAGCCCCAGATGCACCATTATTATCGATTGTACGTGCAACTAGTGCTTCAGTGACCGCAAGGACCATTCATAGACGACTCACAGAAAGAGGGCTGAGATCACAGCGCCCCTTGCGCCGACTAACATTGACCTCTGTACAACGTCAAGCCCGTTTGCAGCGGTGTCTGGCTCATTCGCACTGGAATGTCACTGACTGGAGTAGAATAGTCTTCAGTGATGAGTCTCGCTTTGAACTGAGCCCCGATGACCAGCGAAGGCGAGTCTGGAGACGCCCCGGACAGCGGTGTGATGCGAACCTGTCAGCATTTCATAGTAGGACCCCTTTGATTGTCATCCGTCGCAACCTTACAGCATTGCGGTACGTCGACGAAGTTCTAAGGCCTGTTGTGTTGCCCTTCATGTCACGCCACCCTGCGCTTACATTTCAGCAAGATAATGCCCACCCCCACACTGCACATGTTTCTACTGTTTGCCTTAGTGCTTTCCGAACATTATCTTGGCCAGCAAGGTCACCGGATCTCTCTCCTATTGAGCACGTTTGGAGCATTATGGACAGGGCCCTCCAACCAGCTCGGGATTTTGACGATCTAACGCGCCAGTTGGACAGAATTAGGCACGATATCCCTCAGGAGGACATCCGAAACCTCTATCAATCGATGCCAAACTGCTTGCATAAGGGCCAGAGGTGGACAAATGCGTTACTGACGTTTTCACTTTGTGAAGCTCTATGACTTCAATAAATCATAAATCATCCAATTTTTCTCAAACTGTAATCTTTTTTTTTTTTGTACATGTACATCACTACACACTATTTGTACATGTACTAACATTGACCTCTGTACAACGGGCTACCGATTTTCGTCCCATTCGAATAGATCCTTCTTGGTGCGTCGTTTTTTTTTGTCTAAGAGTGTATATAAAATATTTATAATAAGAAATAGTGTATCAAATGGTGAATAGTATCTGAATTTCAAAAAGTGTGCTAATCTGATATATTAGTACTGCATTTAAAATAAGATGCTTAGACAAAATAGCAGTCTTTCTTGGAAATACTACTGTCGAATACACTAATGTTAAATGTTTACATTTTTGAGCTATGCTATCAGTCAATGAGTGTCATTCTTTTAAAGGAGTACATCGTAAAAGTCTAAACTTTAGAACACATATAGCAGTGGATTCTTTTTAAATAATATCTTTTAATTCCGGTAGTTTTAAGTTCGTAAGTACCTAAAAGACATATTCACTCGAACTGGAGACTTACTAAAGAGCAAAAACAGCGTGAAATATCGAGTCTCCAGAAACGTTTATAAATTGCAGTACTCTAAGTAATACACGGGTCTAATGGTGGAAATTTATAGTTTTCTGAATGTAAACAAAGCTCTTATTCAGCTATCTGCTCATTAAATTCTCTCTAAATGCATTAATTACCTTCAGATGTTTTTTTCACTTTCTGTTCTTCTTAAAATGCTGGATATTAGAGTTAAGAGTAACTGTTTTTAATATGAGAATTGTTTTATGAAGATTCATAACTAACATTTTCAAGTGTTATTTCCCACTGTTTTGCATTTGCATTTGATTTGTTTATAAAAACACAAAAACGTACCAGACTTTGAAAAAAATGCGAACGCAGATACAAGCTGAAAGCTAGCAATATTTGCTGGTGGAAGTGAAAAAAGGACAACACACAGTAATGTAAAACTACAAAATGTACTGAATCTTTCACGTAATTAAATAGCTATTTTTTACTATGGTATATCTGAGTAAGTAGTGAAAACGCATACATAAACTGGTGTTTGAATTCAATAATCAAGAACCTTTCGTTAACTTTAGAATTTTCTTTTCATTACATCTAACGTCTCCATGAAATGAATTATTAAGAGCAAAAATTGCATTTAGCTGCTAAGTTTCGGAGAAATTATCTTTCATAGAATTTTCCTTGATTATATCGCATGAATATGTTTCGCTTTTCATTTTAATAAACCCCTGAATTTTGAATATGCATAAATTCAAGATTAAGAATATGTAATAGATTTGAAAGAAGTATACAAATTTGAAGTTTAAAACTACGTGAATCTCTTTCTTAGGTTGGATTACATTTTACTGATTTTCATAAGTATTGATAGAATTTGCTACAGGATCCTCTACTGTAAGAAGAAAAAATATTTTGATCTAATAACTCGGTTTTATAACAAATTCTTCTCGAAGAAATGAATGATCATTCTAGATAATTTCTACTTCCCTTACACTGAAAATGGACTAGAAAATGTAACATAACTATCAGTAGTGTAGAACAAAGTATCGTCAATATATAAAGTAGCAATTTTTACCATACCTTAATTAAAATATGTTATTACAATTAATTACATAACTACAATAAATTACTGCAATTCATGTGAAAGAAAGAAAAGAAGTTTTGTTAACAGTGAATGATCTCTGAATATTATATTGCTCTGGTGATGAAAGTTTGGTAATGAAACAAATGTTTGTTCCTAAAGTAGTGAAAATGATTAAAAGGATTTTCATTAGACATACATGCAATGATAGTTTATTGCCCTCAAAATTAAGCGCCTTGTTGTCAAATACAGCGATTTCGACTTTGTTGCTTTATTTTATACCAATGTAAGAACTCTTCAATTGAGATGATGTTCAATTTATTAGTTACAGCTGCTTCCACTTTTACAGCTGTCTCAAAATTTCCTTCTGAATTCCGAGATGCGTTATGAGTTAAGGGAATACGCTTGGAGAAGAAATCACACTGAGCGAATTCAGAGCTGTGTGGTAGATAGAAAAGTATAATGACTATACTTGAGCTAAAGATTCTGTCATAGACAATGACGTATGGCTTCGAGCTCTTTTGAGTTGAAAGAATACAGCGTCATCCCCATAAACCATTTTCAATAACTACAGCCTTTCAAATACGGAGTTTTGGGATTTCGCATAAACCTTATCACGCAAATGTGTCCGAGACATTTCGTCATTTTTGTCTCAGATAAGACACAAAAACTACCATTACTTTTACTAACATAATGACCTGCTACAAGTCTCACTTTCCTTTTCAGGACCTCCTGTCTAAACAGAATAATCATTCTCATTTTTATCTGAACAGACCGTGTATGAAAGAGACTTAAAAAGTATTCGAGTATTATTGTAAAACATAAACTACCAATAACTTCATTATTTAAAAGAAAAATAAATTCCATTTTGGATTTATGAGTAAGAAATTCATAAGAAATACTTTAAAACCTACAAAGAGGGGGAAACCTTTTAAATACTGAGTACTGTATTCTTGCGTAGCGTAATATTTTTAGAATGGAATCCGGGGTGAGGACTGGTACCAAATTCACCTAAATGCTTACAGCATTTCTGTAAAATTATCTCCGACCTAGGGTTTAGATATTCCTAACTTTAAAAACTTTAATAATTTTTTTTGTGCGTTCATATGAATTACTGTGCATTGAAATAATTCTATAATTATTACAGTTTTCTTTCATCAGTAACAATTTACTATATTTCTTATAGTTTAAACTAAACTGTGATTTTTTGGATAAAATATTCCTCAAAGAGTTACATATTTATTAATAAAATGTAATCATGAATTAATTTTTATTATTATTTATCTAAAAGAAACTGAGCTTATACAATCCACTTAAATATGACAACAGTCCCTAATTTATATGAAACTTTTATTAATTAGTTGGAACGTGTATAGAATGTGGAAGTACATTTG
>KK112494.1:248909-285693 GCA_000611955.2 Stegodyphus mimosarum
TATCAAGGGCGTGTACTTTTTTAGAACTACACGTGGGGAAAATTATTCATATTTGAGTATTATTCTCAGAAACTGAAAGCAAGATTATTTCATAACATTAAACATGCACGTTTTTTCTCTTAATTATCTGGTGAGTTTCGTTGCTTAATCAGCGGGACTGACTTTCATCTTTTGTTTATTAGAATGAGTTTACAACTCTCCTGGACGTAATTAATCAGTCCTGGGCTCCCGAACAACAGTGACATAAGAAATAACACGACATATAATATTAGTAATTGGTAGAATATCATAAATTGAAATAGCGTTTTTAATTCATTCACTCAACAAGTAATTATATTATTGTGATCAGTGAAGAAACTAAATTTAATGATGAATATTTTGCTCCATATCGTGCTCTGGGCCTTTTTTTATTAAAATAAATTCGTGTTGCTTTGAAACTTTTTTGGATAGCCCCAGTAATTAATCTTTCATAGCGAACTCTTTATTCAACTCTTCTCTAAACAGGTAAAAGCTTTTAATCCATGATTAAAGGAAGAAATTTTCTTTCGTCCAAGGCTTTAAAATTATATTTTATCTTTACTCCAACTTAATTTGTTTAAAAGACTATTTTAAATTCACATAATGAGAATAATTATTAATGAAACTAGTTACACAAGAAAGTAAATAGGTTCTTATCTTTCTGGTCTTTCCTTATTTTCATTAACATTTTGATTTCGTTACTTTCCATTAAGCATTTATTGATTAAATTACTATTTCTTAAAAATCCATTTAATATTTTCAAACCTCGTTCTTCAGATCATAAATGGAATGGAATGGAATGATAGATATTAGTCGTAAAAAGCTAGGGCGAGAAAAAAAACTAGAAAACATTAATACTATTCATTTATGAAAAATTAAGTAATTATTATTATAACTAATCTACTTACTACAGGACGACTTAAAAGAAGTTTTTTCGGGAGCATGATTAACTTGCTAAGGTATTAACTTTTTCAAATTAAAAGAAGCTTATTGTATAATTGTAAGCATCAGAAATTTTTAAGTTTAAAGATTAAGTTTATAAATACATACATTACTCAGGACTTTCAGTTTAAAAACTGGTACTTGGAAACCTTAAACGACTAAGCGTTAACTTAAAGATATTAAAAAAGTAAAACATGTCTAATATTTTAAATTTTAATTTAAAACATTGATTTCATCAATGCCTTTCGAAAGTCAAAGGGCATCTGGAAGATAAAGTCAATATGAGAGAGTCAGTTGTACGAAATGTTAACTTACAGTGCACAACTAGCTTTGTCGATCGGACTGAAGGCAAACCAATCCCGTTATCAGCCACACATTCAAGCACACCGGCATCTTTTCTAGAGGCATTGAGAATCGTTAGTATAGAATGGCCTAATTCATTGGTAAAAGTTAAAAGACGCATGTCTGTTCCTTTCCAAGTAATAGTATCTTCAGTTAAGGGGTTTCCATCAGCCGAACATTCTAGATGAGCAGTTTCACCTTCTGCTACTTCGGTGCTGGCCGAAATGTTGTAAATAGTTGCTGGATCTGGAACAAAAATGCATTCTTGAATGAATTTATGAATAAAAAAATAATTATAAAATTATTAAAAGAATCTGAAATGCACAAGGAATCCTCTATAATGTTTAATCCCGTTTTATTTTAAATAGAAGTAGCTATACGTAATGCATATTCTTCGCAATATCACTTAAGCGTTTACAATTTAATAAAATTTCAGTGCTTAGCACACAACGGTATTATTGTTATAGACCCATACCCACAGCAAAATAATTTATAGTATAAGGTAATTCTCCCGCCTTCTTAGCATGCCTTTGTGGTGTAATGGTCAACACACTCAACGCGTATTTGAGAGGTCCGAGGTTCGAGTCCAGCGAGGGCACTGCTCATTTATCACGCTTCCAGCTTCAAAAAATACCTGATGTCTATACAATAGTCTCTAACCATATTCATTAAAAATAAATAAACTTATTTACTATTTCAAATCCTGAATATTTTGAATGAACAACTACATAAATTAATACAGTGGAATAAGAAGGTTTTGTGCTGGAATGTGATTTTTCTTTCAAACAAATAGACGAGTCATCCAATAAGCAATTCGGGTCTGAAGGCTGTAGTGAAATGTTCGGGTTCTTTGAAGTTAAATATTCAGTTCAAAAATGGCTTATATCAACTCCATATTATCCGGAGTCCCCATTTATAACAGAAATCTATTTGGGTATATGGTAATTCTGCGTTAATATTGTTTAATATAATAAATGGTTCTGATGCACTAGTTAAATCACTATTCATATAGCAGTAGTCTGATAACTAATCTTAGTTTAGCAATTGATACAGAAAACTGTAATAAAAAATGTTAAACTTTTTACGTCTCCAGGCATGCCTTTACAGATATGCAAAAATACCTACTTTATGTGAATATTTGCTTCAATATGGATACATTTAATCTTGTCATAATAGTTTAAAAAACGTAAGAATCGAAGATTAATATATTATTATTATTATTTACTTTTCCATCTTTTGAATTTTTATTCAAGTACACGTTAGATTAAAGGTTTTTTTCTTCAATATAATAAAATAACTATAACAAATTTAAAAGAAAATAATTTCACCCTTCTTTATATCAACCTTTTTTTTAAATCGATAGAATAGATCAATAAAATTTTGAAATAGCAGCTTTTTAACGTAATGATAAGTTTCGTAAAGTATTATACTTGAAATTCAAGGTAAAAAATTAAATTTTAAGCCGAAGTGAACCCGACTGGGATGCTAAACACCTTAAATATTCACGGCCGAAAAATTGCATTTTACATAAATTCTTTCCTAGGAGAAACAGGGAGGTACTTTCCTTTAAACTTTCTTCGCACATCTTAAAATAATCTTCAAAAACATACCATCATAGCCTTCCCGAACAGAATTTGAAGTTTAAACAAGACAGAATGATCTGTCAAGCGTGGAGAGTCACTGAAATCGTGTTTATATAATCTTACGTCACATCCTTATTTAGTTTTATTTCAAAGCATCTAAGAAAGGTTTGTTTTCAGCGACAGTTGAGAAGATATTTGCATTTTCTAAAAATGGTAGATTTCCTCTTATCAACATTTACCGAGTTTCTTTAAACTTACCAAGCTTTAATATTTTGTTCTTATCCCAATAATCTTTTGAGGATATAAATGTACTGAAAATTTGCTAAAACACTGCCAAATTTTTAAATGTAAACGTAACTTTTACGGATAAAAAGTATTTCAATTACAAGCGTAGCATTACTTTCAATAGAAAACTGCATTAAATTGTAAGGTGAGAAGAACTTTAAACCTCTGTATGTAAAGACCTTTAAGAAGTTATTTTTTATTCCTAGATATCGAATGAAGAAAACATAATTACTTACATAAGACATTAAGGGTAAGTGTAGCACTAGCTGAGCCTTCCAAATTTTGGGCAACACAAGTATAAGCTCCTGAATCGTGTCGTGATACACGAGTGAAATACAAAACAGAGCCATCTGCACTAACACTGGAAGGTTGTTTATAAGTATCTCTTCTGTCAGGAATTGGAACACCTTCTTTTTTCCATCTGTACCTATAGACTTCCGGATTGGCTTTTGCTGTCATATTTACCTCTCCGGACCGACCTTCAATCATTTCGACAACTTTTCCAGAAGTCAAGAACACAGGAGCAACTGTAAAGAAAAGTTAAATTCTGTAAGGCTTGATAAGCTAGGAACAGATTTACAGCAAGTGAATGTCAAATATTGGCCTTAACGTAAAACAAATTGTAAATTATAAGTTATAAATTAAAATAATACGCAATTAAACTATGCTGAAAAAACTGCTTATATCTATCACCGTGTTGAATATAAGTTATCCTCCTTTCTCTTTCTACATGCACATATCCACTCTCACAAGAATATGTGTACTCCGTGTCTCCAAAACTCTTTACTCGGCCTTTATTTTCTCAACCGTTGGTCGTAGACATCTATTTCCAGTCATAAAACTGTTTAAATGATGTAAAGATTCATGTTCCGGCATCTTTTACTTCCTTGTACGAAGTAAAAGGGAAGTATTGTAATCGCGAAAAATTTCAGGTAACGTATGTGAACGAAAATATCTATTTTGATCGCTATCGAATCCAATTTAAAGATATTTTTGCGTGATATTTGAACGTAAGGACAAAATAAAGGACGTAAGGAGGAATAAAGGAATAATTTTCTCCTAGAAAATTATAAAATTGATTTAAAATTGATTCTGAAGAGATTTTTTTCGCGGCGTTTGTGCGTACGTACGTATGTATGTATGTATTTTGCATAACTCAAACACGAGTAGCATCAGAAAGTTGAAATTTTGTATATAGGACTGATATAACATGTAGATGTGCACCTCCTATTTTGGTTGCAATCGGCCGCACCAAATGTATATAAATATATGTATATATTTATCCACTCTGTTACTAGGCTCAGCGAGCTCGGTTTCTTTATTCTTATACGTTTGCAAATTGTGAATTTGTTTGCTTTAAAAATGATTGAGTTATGTTGTTCTTATATTCCGGTTAAAGTTTTTATGCCTTTAGTCAACCTGCATTTTATAATTGCAGAATTATCAACAATTTAAAAGTTGTTTAAGTGCGGCTAAGCCTAATTATTTTTGGCTATAGCGGCCATATTCGTTTACATTTGAAACTTAGCAGAATAGTGGATTTGCTGCCAATTTAGAGAAACTAAGCTTCGCAACAACAAAGATAACTCCTTCTTTTATTACTGCGAATTAAATCACGCTTAACTGAGTCTGGAATTTATTTGAGGAGATAGGTGTTAACGATTTACTTCGTAATTTTTTTAAATAGATCTTTTGTGTATTTTTGCCTTGTCGCGAAGTGAAATCTTAATTAATTGAATGAGAAATACTGAATCGTCTGTAAAAAACTGTTTCTTTTTTGTTTGTTTGTTTAATTTCTTTTATACATCGTTTTAGATTTTTCATAGTATTTGAATAGAACATGTGGCAGTGGCAACAATCAGATAATTCTTCAGATGATATACATAATTTTATGCATTCTGAGTTATAAAATGAAGGAGATATAATGCTGTTGAGCGAGCTTAGAGACACAGTGTCGCTATGGTAAACAAGTACAGTGAATTTTGAACAGTGTATTTATTCTATTGCAGTTTATGCGCTATTGACGAAGTAGATTTAATTCAATCCAACAAGTTTAAATGAAAGGCAAAATGCTTATATTTTGGTATTGTGTATAAGGAAATCATGTGGTGTATACAACAGATCTTTTAGTTTAGAACAACAAATTTTGTAAAGAATAACGAAATCTAACTTCTTTCACTTTCCTCCAGTCCTTACACTTATATTTAAAAACTTCTGTACTCATTGTGAAAGGTACGACACAAAATGTTTGACACCCGTGCGACAAAAATTGACCGAGATATTTAATTTCAAAATTTGCGCTGTTTGAAGTCACATATTTAATTACTATAGAAAGGATTTTTAATAAATAAATTAGAAAAAAATCAATGTTGTTTCCTTACCTGAAATACCATTTAATGATACTGTTTTGTGATTCACTAGTAACATTAATTTATAAATTTATTACACTTGGTACTAAGAAAGTAATTTAACACAAATCATTTATAAGTTTTCAAAGTGTAAAAAATGTGTTATTAATATCCTCATGAAGTTTTATTGCTTTGGAATTATAATCTAGTAATCGTACGAAAGTTCATTAAATTGCAAATATTTTTAATTTTTAATTGATGCAAATAGTAATACGAGTTGGTTGCCCGTCTCTACTGAAGACAAGCAAGTATGTTCTACAGCACGAATTCTATAAGTTTCTGTGAATAAGATTTTCAGTTTCAAAATCAAAACATTGATCAATACGTTTATAAGCTATTTCTACCGCCTTTTTAGCATGCCTTCGTGGTGTAATGGTCAGCTCACTAGGCGCGTATTCGAAAGGTCCGAGGTTCAAGTTTCGGCGAAGGCACTGCACATTTCTTCGATTTTTCTTGTTTAAAAAATATCCTAATGTCTATACAGTGGCGCCCGAACTAAAAAAAGTGGTGAATGATGAGTCTCTACCACCAGGATTTGGCGATTAGATCGCCTAATTCTCAGTCGCGCTTTAAAAGGGGTAGTCTATAAGGCATTTCTCCTGCTTTCTTAGCATGCTTTCGTGGTGTAATGGTCAGCCCACTTGCCGCGTATTTGACAGGTATTGCTCATTTTTCACGTCTTCCGGCTTCAAAATAACCTAATGTCTCTACGCGTTTTACATTAATCTGAATCAATATGCTCGTCACTTAACTTCTTAACATCAGAAAGCTTTTTATAAATAGATATTTTATTTTTAGTTATTTACACATGCAAGCATTTCTTGTTTTGTGTACGGCATTTAAATATATGGTTTATATATCCACCTTTATAAAGAAGCATCTCGGTCAATTTGTGTCATATGGGAGTCAAACATTTTGTGTTTTATTTTTTATAACGAGTACAAAATCTTTCTAAATATAAGCATAAGAATTGTAGGTACATGTAAAAAGTTAGCTTTCGTAATTTTTGCAAAATTGATTTTTTTAAATTTAAAAAAAAACCATAACATGAATAATTGTTCCTTTTAAAAATGTTTTGTAATTACAAGTGTATGTCTATAACCAACTATTGCGAAATTAAATACCGGGTAGACTTTTGTGGAACGGTGTATAAGGTGTCCTTTAATGAAGTCACTAGATTCCAGCAGTGCAATTTTTACTTATAATCAATAGAAAATATTCGAATGAGTTTACGAACAATATCGTCAATATGCTGTTGGAATTCATGGAAAGGGGATCTGAATTTTTAAGAGAGTCGAATTTTTCATAAGATATTTAATGACCAAGAGCATGCAGCATACTGTTATTAATGATTTTCAATGTTCTGTAACTCTTAAACTACACGTTTGGTACTGTACGCTCATAGGATACGTTTTGCTTATCTTTGGCCGTAGCATGTACTTCCAGTCTTTAGTCACTTTATTCTGGGACTCTTTATATATAGAGACACGTAAATTCTAGGATACTTTATAAGACATTCTAGGACATTGTAGAGACACTCTATATTCTGGGACATTGTATATGTACAGGCACTTTATATTCTGGGACACTCGTATATGTAGTGAAGAAAGTACAAGAGGAGATTTTTGTTTCTAATTAATCAATAGTCTTATCGGTTTTAGGAAAGGTGAATTTCGTACCTCTTTCACTTGCCACTTTGTTTTCTACACTGCTGGCCACTAAATTGCAACACCAAGAAAGACAAGAGATATCCAACAAAATTTATTTAGTAGACAACATGTTGATCAAGTATCAAATGATTAAATTTATAGACTTCTGTGAAGGGCGGTTCCTTCCAGAAAAAGTAGCCCGATTAGCCGCCATTGTTGGAGATCACCGCTGCCACACGCCTCGGCATTGATTCAAAGAGACTTTGGATGTGTTCTTGGGGTACAGCACACCAAGCAGCTTCCATATGCTGCCAAAGTTGCTCTGGTATGGCAGCTTGGGATGTAATATGGGTCAATCGTTCAGCAACCATGGACCACATGTTTTCTATCGGCGAAAGATCCTGAGAGCGAGCAGGCAGGGAAGCAATTCAATCTGACGATTGACGAAGAACCCTTGAACAATGCGTGCCACGTGTGGTCGCGCATTATCCTGTTGATATATGGCTGTGGGCAAGCCCTGAAAGTAAGGAAGGACTGGCTCCAACACCTCGGAGATGTAGCGCTGGCTGTTTAAAGTACCGGCAATGCGTACTAGAGGAGTGCGAGAGTGATATCCAATACCACCCCATATCATAATACTCGGTGCAGGACCAGTGTGGCGGTGCATAACGTAGCTGTTCAGCATCCTCTTTCCACGGTGTCTCCAGACTCGAATCTGACCATCCTGGTGTTGCAGACAGAAGCGTGACTCGTCAGTAAAGACAATTTCATTGCATTCTGCCGTCCACATCCTTCTTTCATCCCACCTTTGGCGGCGGAGACGTCTGTAGTTCTGCGTCAAGGGTAGACGAAGCAATGGACGTCTTGCGGACAGACCAGTCTGCTGTAAATAGCATCGAATGGTACGCGCACACACTGGATGATGCGATACAGACTGAATGTGCTGCGCTATGGTTCGTGATGTGACTGAGCGATCAGTCACTGCCCTCCACACAATGTTTCTCATCACGTGAAGTGGTGCACTGAAGTGGATGCGATCGAACACGTCGGTCCGTCGTACCCTCCTGCATCCGACGGCCACATATCCGCATTACAGTTGTTTGGTTTTGTCCAACACGACTACCGATTTCCCTGAAAGATAATCCACACTCTTGGTAGGCCACTATCCTTCCTCTGTTGAACTCGGATACTTGATCAAACGATGATCGCTGTTTACTACGAGGCATAATTGATCGTTTTTTTGAAAAGACCACAAGAAAAACACAATTACCGAACTTGAAATCGTCGAAAACTTCAAGCCTTAAATAGCGCTTTGACGTGGCGCCAAAGGCGCGCGTGATGTGCGTCTGCTCTGAAATTCTAATCATTTGCATATCTCACCTCCGCTAATGCACGTTGTAAACTTCATGTTATTTGCATGCTTCCTTCAGGGTGTTGCATTTACGGTGGCCAGCAGTGTATTTCGAACTGGTTTATTACGCGTCTGGCGTCTGTCCATCACAAATTTCTTCCGTAATTTGAGATTCACAATTTTCACCGAATTGTTGTGTAGTGAATTCCCTTAATTATTTAAGTTAACTTAAGAATTAATTTTATTATTATTCTAAATTTATGCTACACAACGTGTGTTTTATTTAATATGCTTCATGCTTTGTTTAAAAGGTTTAAATTGTTAAGAAAAGAAATAGTTATGTTGGATTAATAGATTAATAGGTAGTTACTTAAATTTTGAAGGTGTTTATTTTATGACATTAATGAATTGTTAAAATAAATAAATGTTTCGCTGTTAATGTTAGAATTTTCTTAGATTATTTTCACTCCCCGGGGATGAATGATTTTTTTTTTATTTAAGCTGATATTGATTCTCTCATAATTTCATCTGTTTGACAAATAAACACTAAGGTGTTTTCTTAAAATTTAATATTGATTTTTGTGTTTTTCTTATATTTAAGTTACATTTACTAAAATACATCATCTATCTTAGATTCACTAGCATCAAGGTTCATGGGTTGTTTAGGTTAAAATTCACAACGCAGTGCTAGTTTGAGGCAAATTAACTTTGTTTTGTGGTATCTCTTCTTTCTCTAGAGGCACAACAATTTGGATGTTGTGCAGCAAATTCACTTAATTATTTAAGTTAACTTAAGAATTAAGTGAAATTTTTACACAACAGAATTGCTGCCTTAGAAAAAAAGATTCACAGTTTGTGGATCTGGTTTTCGAAGGAAAGTTTTATAAGGTATTCTCCTTTCCTTGCGCATGCGCTCGTGGTTAATTGGAAGCATACTCGAAGCGTATTTTAGAGGTCCAGGATCCGAGTCTCG
Source organism: Stegodyphus mimosarum (assembly GCA_000611955.2). Taxonomy (NCBI): domain Eukaryota; kingdom Metazoa; phylum Arthropoda; class Arachnida; order Araneae; family Eresidae; genus Stegodyphus; species Stegodyphus mimosarum. The sequence continues at coordinate 258,461 of KK112494.1, forward strand.
ACGAGGGCATTGCATATTTTTCATGTCTTCTGCTTAAAAAAACTTAATGATTCTGCAGCTTGAAACCAAATATACTGCAAGAAAATGGCTAGTTTTAGCATGATTTCTGAGCTATGTATGACATCAGAAAGCGTATAACATACGAAAACATTATCGCGAAATAAAATAAATCAAGGTAATGTAGCGTTAGGTTTTATGTACTTGGAGTGGGAAGAAAGGAAATTAAGTTTTAAATGGAGGGTATCATTTAACTGGTTATTAGCAAATTGGGAGTGAATTGTTTATTACACATTAAAAACCCTTTGCTTTTTTTCAGTACATTCATACGTTTATGAGTACTTTAATAACGTAAATAGATGTAGAAGAAAATCTGTATGTTTAAAGAACATTTCCTCATATAAAAGTACAAATTACAAAGAAAGAGAGGTACGGATTTATTTATTTTTATCTAACTTATTGTTTTATATAAGTAGCTTTACTGTCATTCACCCTTTCCGTTTAGCTGCCAGAATGTAAATTTTTGTTAGCGAGTATTCAAATGAGATAGAAAGAGATAGAAATGAAAGCGAAGTTTCAGATTGTTTAGTCAGAGCGCGTTACGACCACGTTACTAGTTGAAATTCTATTATAGCTGTCTGTCCGCGGCGTTGTTTTATTCTTCGCGATAGTGCTGATTACTTCGGTTTAGGTTTGAGCCAACCTGAGCGTTATTCATCTATGTGTAGTGTTTGGCTAACTTCAGATTTAACTTAGTTTTAATTTGAATTTATTATTTTTGAGTTACGCCATAAATGCTCGCCAGTTTGGAAGCACAAGAAGTGCCTTCTGTTACATTATTCGGAATTCTGAATAAAAGGGTCTTTTATACCCTTCTTAAGTTCCGTTTCGTTTTAGACATAGCAATGATAAGTCGCGTACACGTCTATTCAAGGATTTGTCCCAAGTAAAACTTAGTTACGGGCACAATCCCTACGGAAAAAATAAAAAATGTTGAAAATATAATTATGCAGACAGAAACTTACAGGAATTGCGAAGTCAACACGTTTGTTGAAACTTTTAAACAACCGAGAAAGCTAGATTTTAAGAGCTTTACTACACTTTGTACATATTTTTGGTGTCCAATATTTAGCACGATTTCAATTAGCAGCGGACCGAGAAACAAAATCTAATATACTGAAAGTAAATTTGAAACAGATTAAGAAAAGTTTAAGTTTGCTGAAACAGATTAAGAAAGTTTCTCAAATGTATTAGTCATGTTGTAACCTTTGGTGACAGTCATCGCACATAGTCCAGTAAATAAATTTTAATCATGAATGAGGCAATTTATATTTAAAATTCATTATCTACATTGTACGGTATAAAAATCGTTTGTCACTGGACTTCCTTAAGCTTTAAAATTGTTTAGTCAGGAATTTTTAAAGCACTTTTGAATACTATATATTCCACACAGTTACATTTCTAACGCAACTTTCCATGATTAGATGAACAGATAATTCTTCCTCTAGCTTTATCACTTAATTAGTTTTAAAATTCTAGAGTGAAAGCGTCCGAAATTTACTCATTATTATATCTATAATCAGACATATTTAAATCATTTGCTTTTAATGCTTTTGTGTCGTTTCACAAAATTCTGTTCTTATTTATTAGATTAATACTACTTTCTCTGAAACAAAAAATACATCTTGTTTAATTTGCTCAACGATTTACATAAGGATAAAGTTTTCCATCTCCTAATAGTATGAAACAGTTTGGATTTCATTTTAATGCAATTAGCAGTAAAAAGTAAAAAAAAAAAAACCTATTTTCTAAGAGGTAGAGAAATTCGTTTCAAGGGATTACTAAACGTTTAATACCCACTGTTGCAAGGTAAATACATTGAATAAACGAACTGTGGGCTTTTTTGCGTTCCAAATTAAATTTTAATTTTATTTCGTAGCATTTTATTCCTAAATAATTTTTAAATTGGGAATAAAATGGTGCATTTCTGTTAAGAAGTTTCTTATTTCAAGTTTAAAATTATGCTTACGTTCAAGAAATAAAATGTTTTCCTATTTTGAGCCAGTAATTCAACATTTTGAATATGAACGTCATAAATTTTAATATTTTAATAGAGACGGTAACTCTGTTGAACTAATGTCATATATAAGTGACGTCATTGCATGAAATGTTTCATGACAAATATCTCTACCAAGCATTAGAATTTGTAAAATGTAAATCCTATTATCTTTCTCAGTTTACACAAGATTATTTGCTTTCGACAATTTTGGACGATGCAAATTCTTCATCACTCTGAACAACGCATAAATATTCCTATAATTACTTTCTTTAAGAACAAACATAAAAGTTTTATACACAGAAGATATATACATAGACATTTCACGGTTAAAGAAAACAAAAATCAGGAAATAAAGCAAGAGTTGTTAAAAAAAAGGAATATTTTTTATTTTTATGTATCAGATACCATCATTTTTATTTTTTGCACTTTCCGCTGTTTTCTGTGAATTTTCTTGCTTGTAAGGCTTCTTTTGCCTACTGAAATCTTCCTCCTCTCCAGCTGAGTTTTCTTTTACACCCGATAATGTAACCTGTCACTTACTTGGAGGTAAATGTCATTTGGAATAAGCATCTAACAATGTAGCCTTGTCTGGAAACAAAGGAATTGGAAAAGAAACTGCGAAAATTCCAACTTAAATACGGTAAGAACTGGGGAAAGGCTTGTCCATTTAATATAAAGAAATGATATACGAAAGCTTAATATTATCATTTTATTTTAACAATCAAACTGAAACCTGTTGAGGCATGGCTTGAATGAGTTCCTAACAAAAGAAGCTTTACATCCTGACTAACGATCAATTAGAAAAACAATAATATCTCAATACTTCTTAATTGCCTTCATTTAAATTTTTCCGTAGTGTTAAGAACAACAGTTTGTTTAGAAAATGAAGTTTAATTCTTCTATAGAAAATGAATCAAGAAGTAAATGTAAATATTTCTAGCACTTGATAGACTGTTTATGTTTTGAAATGTGACTGTTTATGTATATGTTTTGAAAGTTGGTAATATGAAATTGTGGATTTTACACACTGCTATTATTTTCCCACATTTACTTCCCTATCACTATATATGCAGCACTTTTCCCAGCCAAAAGTTTTCCTTTTCTGAATAAGAAGTGTCCGTATTACAAATACACGGGATACGCTAACCGTTATCAGTGTAATGGTAATACGTATGCAAAACACATTCTTGCTTAATTTATATTTTAAGCGTTATTTAGGGTATATTCAAAAAGGGTCTTGAGTTAGAGCTATTACGGAATCTATATTTATCGATTCATGGACTGTGTTATGCATGCATCGAAAAAGTAGACGCGCTCAGAATTTTCGTTTGTTAAGATATAATTGAAATTCTTTAGCATTTTTTTCTTTTTGATTTTCACGATGAAGAAGCTACTTGTTCTTTGTTTGACTCAATTATTCTTTTATTTTTATAAATATTTAAAATGAAAATCGGAATAAATGACTGGTTTTCCTCTTTTAGGTGTTGACTTACACACACACACACACACATATAAAATTTAAATTTGTTATATAACATAGACAGATCTCGAATTTGAGAGAACAGATGAATTTAGAGGGAGAGCAAAAAATCTACCCCTAAATTCATTTGTTCTCCTAAATTCGAGATCCTTCTATGTTATATAACAACCTTAAATTTACCAATCATAGCTTATCTGTACAATTACATCAGACTTAGTATAAATACTCTGGCACAATAAACTACGTCATTCCTTTCCCTAGTTTCCTCCTTGCAAACTTCTCTATGCTTCTATGTCTTCCTTTGTTCTTATTCGAAGATGATATAACGTGCATATAAAAAATATTGTAATCGCTTATGATCTAGAAATATGTTATCTACGAAGATATGATTTGATTATGTGCGAAAATAAAGATCGGGGATTTATAAAAATTCAGTTTTCACTCATCGGTATGCCTTAACCATCAGCCATGACGGATATCAAAAGCTGTTAAGAGTTTCGGTGTCTTCTTCTACGCATTAAAAATTTCTCTTTCTTCGATAATGCTTCTCTGATAACCTTGCTCTCCTGACCGTTCTTTTGAAGGGAGGAATATGTAAGATATAACAAAATACGATAACTGCTTTAAAAAAATAACTGCCGACCTCAAAAGTAACATTCTAGATTTGGTGCTCTCACCCTAAATTCATCTGTTCTCCCAAATTCGAGATCATTCCAAATTACGTAACACTGCTTGAAAAAGGTAACTAAAAGTTAAAAAATCAGTCATGGCTTAGTTTTACATTGGCACCTACGAAGTATAAATACTGAATCATGATCAATTACGCTTCCATTTCTTCTTGGCTTCTACCTTGCAAACAACTGTGCGCTGCATATGCTTCCCTGCCTGAAAATGGCGTAGTATCCTTTTCTTATTACATAAAAATTCATTGTATTCGACGATGATAGAAAAGTAATTTGCTTGGCAAAGAGATGATTTAAAAAGTGTAAAAGTAAATATGGTGATTCGCAAAAATTAGTTTTGCCATCGTCTTGTTCCTGCCTTTTCCACCCAGCCATGTCTACAGCCAGAAGTTATAAGTACGGGACTCACGACTGCGCACTTAGAATATATATATATATAATTCTAAAATAAATTTTAATTTAAAAAAACCTTTTTGCTAAGAAATTAGTCTCTGACGACAGCTTTAAATAACAGTAAGATTATCTTGCGAATTTAAAGCTACTATCTCTCAAATAGAGTTCAACATATCATCAAAAACTACTTTTCTCACACTTAATACGATAACCATATTACATTCCATTACTGAGTACATTTACAGCTCCGTCAAATTTTGCAAGCAAGTAAGTTAATTTTAATTTCCTTTCTGTCAATGTACTTCAATTTGTATAAAAGTCAGTACTTTTAATTTAATATAAAAGAATTTATTAATTTTGATTTTGCTTTTAATTTAGCATTTGAATCTAATATTATGTATTGATTTGTACATATTTCTATTAATATCTTCTTCTCTCTCTCTCTCTCTATATATATATATATATTTGTACAGTTTTTTGTATATCTATTAATTTGTACAGATTTCAATGTTTTTTTATTGTTTTTACAATAATATGAGAGTGTCGGGGAACGTTTTTTCTGAAGTGAGGATCTCATTAAATTTAATTCTTAACGAGTACCTTAAATTAAGAAATTTATATATTGCTCATATTCATATTGGATTTTATTTATGACAGATGTTATGGCTTAAGCAGACTAATTTCTTTCTAATAATTGAGTTCTGTTCATGACTTATGATCTAACTCTAGCAAAATAATTAATTTGATCTTTACTTGGAAAAAAAACGATACAGTCTTATTTACTTCGATTATTATTTGATAGTGGATCCGCTTGATCCACTTGACAATTAATCTACCATCAATGGACAATGGCTACCTTTTCAGCACTTTAAATTTTACTTTTTATTTTTACTATTTAAAATTTTTATGATTCAAAATAATATTTCTCTACAACTTTTAAATAATTTTTACTACAATAGAAATCTAAATAACTTGAAATAATGACTAAAACTTTTTCCAATAATTTATCCCTTTAAAATACTGACTAAATTTATTCCAATAATTCATCGTTTTAATTAAATTTTTGTTCCTTGGAAATGATAAATGAAAAACATTTCTAATAATAAATAATTGTTTTATTACTTAGCTCAAGTATTCGGCTTTTAAAATTACTCATAAATGCTTATAATTTTCATATATATATCTGTGTTTGCGTGAGATATAAATGATAGGTAAAATAAAATAATATTTTCAATTTGCAATAGTGTCTTAAACTTCCACTTTAATTTGGTTGTTTTGATTTTGGTTTTCCCTTTCTAAACTTTATTATTGGCCAATCAAAGTAAAATAATAAAAACCGAAAAATCATTCTGAATGGTATATTAATTTCAGAATGTCGCAAAATGCAGCTTTATGTTTCACACCATCAGTCTTTAAATTATCATATATATTTGATCACATGGGAAAATGTAACCGATAGTGTTCGTAGCAATTAAGAGAACATAAAAACTTTAAAAGCATCTAGACTTTTTTATTAAAAATTTGATTTATTAGTTTACAATGTTATGCTCTTGCTGCTCATTAAAGATAATAAATTTATTCAAATTATTTATGTTATATGTACTCGTAATAGGGATGTATGTAAATAATTAGTTTCATAATTCCAACGTAAGGGATAATTATTTTAATTTCATATCCCAGACTTTTAGAATATGTGATAATTTACATATTGCATTCATTGTATTTATGTTTCTCCTAGAAGAGAAATCTTTTTAATACTTCTCTTTTCTTTCGTTACATATTTTCCTTGTTGACCTCTTCCCCTGTATTTTAGAATATTTACTTTTAACTTAATGTTTTAATCTACTTCTCAGTTTTGGTAATCTTTAGCATCTTTTTCCATTACTACTACTATTCTTTTCTTTCGGTTTCAGTCTAAAGGTCTGAATACATTTTCTTTTCAAAGGGCCAGACTTTTGAAAAAATTATTTAAAAATTTTATTTTGTAAAACATTATTCTCCTACTTACCTTCTATATCAGAAACCATCATTCTGATTTAATTGGTAGATATTACTGATTTAATTGGTAGATATTACTGATTCGCTGAAAAAGAACTATGTATCAATCAATTTACCTTTTGAGAGATATATATTTGCTTTTCTTATTGAGGGTTAGATATCGCTGTTTATATCCCAGAATCCTTGATATACAAATTTATTGAAATATACTAAGCATAGGTGTTGAATTCATAACTTTGAATTTACTTATGCTTTTTAAAAGAAATTATAATATCTTTAGTATCTAAAATATTTCACATACGAATCCTGAAAAGGTTTTATTCAAAGAGCAGACTAATTTGGGTTATAACGAAACAGCATGACGAATAAACTTGTAACAGCAGGATAAAGAATGCTTGGCAGAGGGCTAATAAATCATTTGAAAGGCAGGAGGAAAAAGTTTAGAATCAGGAAATGAGATAAAAAACACCTAAACCGACAAAAATATGAATACGGAGAAATGCAAGAAACTGTTGATTCAGATGTGAAACACTTCGGTAAAATGTTAGTCACGGTATAAACGGATAGTTAACGATAATCAACAGACAGTACGTGAGTGTTTGTATGGCAAGAGAGAGATTACCGAAAGTAATAATTTTTAAATGACTGCGAGTGGTAAACTACACTCATGTCCATAAATTAAGGATAATTCGGAGCCACGCGGAAATCGAACTCTAAAATAAATATATCACCTGTAAAATCACTACACACATCTTCAAGAATCATATGCAAATTTCAGGAAGTAACCAGATGACACCTATGGTACGTCACAATGACAAGAGTGTAACAGAATGATATATAAGGAATACAGGCAAAGTAGTAAAATTGTTCGTAGGCGCTTTATAAGCATTTCAGTTCAATAACCGAATAGTTATGACACAAAGGACGCATTTGGATGATTTTTTTTTACGTGGTAGAATTATCGGCCGTCTGGAATGTGGGAGTACTCAACTGGAAGTATCAGACGAACTTGGAATTGCCCAGAGTGTCATCTCCAGGCTTTGGCAACGATTCCAAGATGATGGTAATGTGAGTAGATGTTACAGCACAGGTCGCCCCAGAGTTACAATGCTGAATGAGGACCGGTATTTGGCAGTTACTGACAAAAGAAACAGGCGGAGCACAGAATCAGACCTACCTCGTCAGCTCTCTTCCGCCACTGGTACGACAATTTCAAGGCAGACCATGTACAGACGCTTAGGGCAGATTGGTCTACATGCTCGTAGACCTGTCAGATGCGTTCCACTTACTGCAACTCAATGTCGCCTGCGGTTAGCCTGGAGCAGAAAGCATGCATTGTGGACACCGCAACAGTGAACTTGTGTGATGTTTTCCGACGAGTCCAGATACCCGTTACCATCAAGAAAACATCATCGAACATCACCGTTACGGTGGTGCAGAAGTGCTCGTTTGGGGTGGAATTATTCTGTGTTTCAGAACTGACCTGCATGTTCATATTGGAACCATGACAAGCCAAATCTATCGGGACGTCATTCTGGAACAACATGTACGTTTGTTTCGGGGCGCACAATTTGTGTTTATGGATGACAACGCCCGTCCTCACCGTGCAAACATCGTAAGCGAATGCCTTCAATCGGAGGATATGACCCGTATGGACTGGCCAGCATTGTCACCGGACTTGAATCCAGTAGAGCACGTGTGGAACATGCTGGCCGACGAGTTGCAGCCCGTCAACCTCCTTCTACATGTCTACCGGAACTTCGGAGAGCATTGCTTTTTGAGTGGGGTAATATCCCCCAAGATCAGATCTATAATTTGATACTCAGCATGCCTAGGCGTTGTACGGACTGTATTGCATCGTCTGGGAGACATACAATGTATTAACAATCATACCAATCATGTAATATTGGTTTTTCGTAAATAAGTTTTTTTTTGTAATTTGCTCCAGGGAGAAAAAATCGCTAACTTTTTTAATAATATTGTTACGAAAAATTCGGCGGTTGCGCCTGTATGTAAGCTTTCCGGCATAGCACTAGGGTTGCCATAAAAATAATGTATGGTAGGGTTGCCAGATTGGCGACTTTATCGCCCATTTGGCGACCAAATCGGCGATATCCCATGGTCCAATCGGGAAGCTTCTAGAATAACTTCCTGTCGAGATATTTCTCGAAACGTGTGGAACTTAAAGAAAAGCTATATAAACCCTTGCGTTTCTGAGAGCAGTTAGTTACGAGTAGATTGTGTAGTAGTTGTGAAGAGTGTGATTAAGTGTGAGGTTGTGAGAATAGCTGCTCACTGCGAGTGCTAAGCTACGCGAGAGTTCTGTGAACGGAAAGCAATCGAGATAGTGCTTTGCCGTGAAGCTATCTTTACAGTATAGCTTGACAGTGTATTGGTGATTGTTCCACGGTGTTTATGATAAGTTTAGTGTTGCCGTGAAGCTACCTTTACAGTTACAGCCTGAAGCTGTGTTGCTGATTGTTTCAGCGTATTTATTGTAGATTTTCGACGCCTTTAAAGGTAATTTTGGAACTGTGCTGTAAATAGTGATTCTTGTAAATAAATTGTGCTTTTTACTGTTCTGCATCGTGTTTTCATCGGATACTCTCAAATCCACGAACCCGTAAACGCAACAATATCAAACATATAGAATCGTTTTTTCCCCTTTACCTTTTGTTTAATAAATAAGCTTTACAAATAAGTCAAATTTGTTTTGCTTCTAACTCTTCCTTTGCCTGATTTTGTATTATCCTTAATTTATGTACATGAGTGTATATGAAAAGATTTAAATATTTGCTTCGAAATTTTTTGTGCTACGAATATTTTAGGAAAACTAATCTATGATTCTAAGGAATTTTAGCGAAAAATATAAGTCATGCACATTCCATATAAAAGATAAGACACTTGATACATTAGTAGAACATTTGATCTTCTATACTATCTCAGCAACTATTAATTACATGTCATCATAGATTAATGATATTTTGCAAAGCAAATTAAAGTAATTAATAAATTTTAAAGATGCATAGTTAACGAAACATAAAATGTGTTACCATTTTAGGTTCCCCAAATAGTTATAAATTACTAATTTTCTTTGCAAATTCACGGATCGCAAAATGTTCATTGCGTTAACACTGCCTTTTATGAAATGAATTCAAAATGAAGGCTTGTATTAAATAGTGGTCATTTTCGGAGTGTACTGTCTGGAACGTTAAAGAGGAAAAAAAGGAAACGTTGAGCACGTACACTGTGCCCAAAAAAAAAAAAAAAAAAAAAAATTTATCTTCCACTCTACTGGGCAATTGACGAAATTCAACTTGCATTTTTCATGTTTCGAAAGCACGACTTAGGAAATATATTAGATTTATATTTAACATCATTCTAACATAGGTATTTTGACTCAAAATCGGAGTTTTTATAAAATGACATGCCAATGTTTTTCCATATTTCGATTCTACGACTCAAATTATGCCTAGATATTAAATTTTGTAAAATGTGTTGCGAAATTTACGGAGAAATTCAAAAATTTTACTTGGAGTATTTTTTTTTTAGTTTTCGCCAAGAATAATTTACTTGGCAAACTTCCTAATTTATAGCAATCTATTTTCCTTTTCTTTTTTGATTGCAGACGAGCGGAAAAACGTTATCGTTCATACTTTCAAATAATTTTAACTAAGTGCGTAAACCACATTTTTGTTATCGCTTCTAAGAAATATGCGAAATTTCAAGGCGTGCAAATATATAAATTCATGTACATCTTAGGAAATTTTGAATAAAAAACTCATCCATTTTAAGGTGATGGTAAAACTTTTACAGATTATAATTCAAAATTGTTTTCGAAAAATTTATAAAAATTATTTTAAAATATAAATTTAAAAAATAAATCATAAAAAATAGGCGAATTTCATTTGGAATGAACCTAAATTTCGAAATGTGAAAGAAAGAGTGAAATAAGTTTAATAAAAAAAGAGCTATTAATAAATATATATCAAGTTCAATTACGATTCGGGAGCTAAAAGTTTGAGAGCTAATTTTTTAAAAACTACTCGTGCGATTTTTACAAAATTGGGTAGTTCGGCATAATTTGAGTCGTAGAATTGAAATATGGAAACAAACTGGCATGTCATTTCAGGAAAAGTCCGATTTTGTCTCAAAATTCCTATATCAGAACAACAGTATATATACATCTAATACATATCCTAAGTCGCGCTTTCGAGACATGAAAAACGCAGTTTGAATTTTGTCAATCGGCCAAGTAGAACTGGAGATACAGAAATGTCCCATTTTTTTGCGCAGTGTAGCTCAGTTATAAACTTTCGACGTATTTTTACACTTGATATTCGTAAAGTAAAGAATTAGAAACAAGTTCTTAAAATGCATTCCATCTGTATTTTAGCATTAATGTTTAATGAAAGAAGAGAGTAGTATTTTGTAGAACGTGTTAAAACATACTATATGTAACTCAAATAATATGCAGGAGTAACTCAAATAATATGCACTCGGCGTTTTTAATTTTTTGAAAGTGTCAAAAAGATGTTATCGAAATTGCAAATAAGTTTTTTGCTCTTCGCAAACACAGCGAGTCTAAAAAGGTCTTAGGACAATTACTTTCGACGAATTAAAAAAATAAAAATAAAAAAATGACAGTGTTTATTACTATGAGATCTGAACTTGTTTCTCCTAAACGGACAGATATTTCTGCGCGGCTAATGTTTTACTTTGGATTAGTGAACATCTGCTGCCATGGATTCGAAAATTGATCAAAAATTAGCAATGAAGATGTTTGTAATGCAGGAATCCATCTTGATTGTTTCAAAGAAATAGTGACTGGAAATAAAACTTGGTGCTTGGTTTATGATTAAGACAAAAAAACGGTAACCACCTGCTTGGATTAGAGATGGTTCGACACGGCTAGAGAAGTTTCACGTCTATAAAACTCAAGTAAGACCAGTTTAGTGACATTGTTTTTGGTGGGAAAGGGTTAATTCACGAAGAATATTTTTCTTCAGGGAACGACGATGAACATATTTTGTAAAGATATAACAGACAGACTATTGAAGAGCATTTAGAGTATTAGGCCTGAAAAAGCTCATAATGAATAACGTTTCAATGACACGACAATGTGCCGTCACACAGTTCATTCCCGTTAAGCAGTTATAGCAAGGAATGTGTCACAATTATCACTCACACCCTTAATTCATCAGATTTTGTTTTTGCAGACAATTTTGTCCCTAAAGTGAAATCTGAGGTTAAAGGTCATAGTTTTAATAGTACTGAAGAAATTAAGAAAATAAAAACCAGAAACATGAGTGGAATTTCAAAAGATGAAGTATACAAAGGAATAAAGTAGCTACATGAATGTGCCATTTGTTTTACAGACTTGCAAGGCTTATATATTGAAGGAAAAGAAATAAGAATATTGCTTCCTTGACCTTTCAGTTTTGTACGAATAAATCCCTAAACCTTTTAGACGCACTGTCGATTATACGTAACTGATATAATGATAATTTAAACTGAACTGTATTTCATAGACACCAACACCTAACACATTTTTCAGTAATGTTTGTTTGCCTCCATGAGTAATTTACCTACTGAAAATGATTATTTCTTCGTATATTAACTTCTAGTCAAATAAATCAGAGTCGAAGAAAGTAAATAAACTAAAGCAATTTATTGGGTAGGAAATATTATCTTAATTGACGTTAGAAAAAGGTTCTTGGTTTAATATTGGAAAATCAAACATTTTATTTTTTCAGTTTTTTTTCGTTAATTATACTACCTTCATTTGACACTTTTCTCTTCGACTGACATCATATTCGTATATAAGAAATAATGATACAAATTAAATACGCTTTTATTAAATACCCTGTAATTTACAGGAATTTATAAAATCTGAAAAAAAAAACTTATATTAGAAGCATACTTATTTTGTGCTGTGGGAATTAATATATACATGAAGTAAGAAAATATAAAAATATCAAAACTTTATAGGCGGAATACATAGAACTTGTAAGTTTCACCCAATAATGATATTATTTTAGGAAAAAATTATTTCCCTGACAAAGAAGGTTATAAACGGATGGAAATCAAAGGTACAGGGACCTTTCAGGTAACTGAATGATTGCTAAAAGAATACAGAAAAATGCGTCTGTGACTTATAGTAAAAGTTATTAAAAAACAATAATATCTTTTACAACCTAAATTGGCAGAATAAGTATTTTCATGACATTAAATATTATTAAAAAATTTTCACCACTTTTATAGATTATCAGCAGTAGCAATTTATTGATTTGGAATTACGCTCAAACAGATTTCCAAAGCATGAAATGAAGATTTAAACGGAATTTAATAATTAAACGCATGCTTTCATCGTCGAAAATATTAAACGCTTGAATCGCTTACCATTGGAAGTGGTTTGATTCTTCACGGCTTTAATAAAAGCAAACAATAAAGCGTTTAAATGAACCAGATTAAACGGCGGGAAAGAGAAATATTATATCTGAAGAATCTGGAAATTGATTTATTTATCACTTTCAAGGGAAATAATTTACTGTTAAATAATGAATTCACCATTTCAATTCTTCTTAAGCGAAAAGCTGATTAAAATCCTCTTCCCTTCAAAAGACGAATGCAATTATGCATCAACCACAGATGCTCTGAAATACGGGGCATTAAATAGTTGTAATTCGTTTAAGAAGATCACGCTTTTTAAATTAATATGGGGAGCAATAGTTTGTGAATAACACATAATGAGGTTAAATCTTTATAAAATACAGCGAAATTTATTCTTACACAAAACATGAAGAGTTATCTGCTCTTGAACAGATCGTTGGAAAGCGTCGTTTTTAGCCTCGCACGTGAATCGACTTCCGTGATCTGTAGAAGAAAGTGGTAAGCTTAGCCGACTGCGTGTAGAAGATCCTCCATAGAAAGAGTCTGTTGTCTCGACTTGGTTCTGATCTTTGAGAAGAGTGTCATCTTTCCACCAGAAGATAGAAGCCGCAGGGTTGCTGCTACCAGACCAGCATTCCAAACGAACCTGTATTAATTTAAAAAAACGTAAATTCATTGCAATGAAAATGAAATTGCATGAAGGAGCTTAAAAGCTCCTGCCCACAGTAGTTTTCAAAGCTAAGTGCTCATGAATCCTTTGTCTGATGAATAGTTTATACTTTGAGTATTATATGTTAAATAAAAATGTTGATTTCTTTTACTAAAATTAAATTTAACACATTAGCATTTTTAATTATATATACTTGGTTTAAATAACTCTACTACTGCGATACTAATATTCGTATTTTCTATATTATAATTTAATTGGCTATTTAAAACTGCTAGTCTAGCAGTCTAGCTTTTCATCTAAATATTTCAAACTTTTGCTTCGATTTTGGAACTTTTAATTGTCTATAATTTTAATAAGAGTATTATCTAATACCTAATGTATGTAAACAGAAAATGAGAATTTCAAGCCAGGTGGAACTATACTTCTAATATGGCTTCACCTCAAAGCCCAAAAATTTAAAGCCCGTTGTGCTTTTATTTACACGGATAGCATTGCGACAGTTAAAACTCCAAGGAAATTAGCAGTGCATTATATTTCAGCTCATGAGAAATTTGTGTTAATTAGATGCATTCATATATATATAATGATTTAAAGCGCAGAAGGAAGGAAATCCGTCACTTTTGAGGATGTTTCGATACTCGTCATGACTGAGAAGACTGTAGTGGTTGAAGGTAGGGTTGAGTAGAAAAGCATGATGACGCATTTAGCACAATTGAGCTTGAAGAATCACTTATTGTTTTACTCATATCATATCATTCTTTTGCAGACAAGATATTTTTTAATCATAATTGAATACAGTAATTTCCATTTTAAAGTACAACGTTATCATAATCAAGTCAGAAGCAGCACAGAATAGCAGCGTCTCGCCAACAGGAAACTAAGCGAAACAGAATGCAGCAGTTCAAAGGAAGTAGGGAGGGAGTCGATAGTTTCAGTTCGAGTTAGGAAATTTTTGGTTTACAATTATTTGATTGGTAAGAGGTATCTGCATTAAACGTTACGTAATATAGAAAGGTCTCGAATCCGAGGGACAGATGAATTTAGACGGAGAGCATAAAATCTAGAATAGTTAATTTTGAAGTAGCCAATTATTTTTACAGCAGCTTTCGTATTCTGTTATATTTTGCATATTGCTTTTTTCAAAAGAAAGGTTGGGAGAACAGGGTGGCAGACAAAGCATTAAACCAGCAAAATATGAGAGATATAATTTAGAAAATACAAAACATAAAATTAACTTTTGAACAATGAAAAAAATATAAGTCGTAAAATTTTGAATTCAATAGCAATTTTAGGTACTATATTCGTTTAAAACAATTGCACATTTTAGAGTCCTGCAGTTGTTAGAATGTCGAATAAAAATTTTGTAATCTTGACGAAAATAGTTCCACAACATAAATGTTCAAATGTCCAAATGGTCAAAATGGTAATACTACCATATCCATCATATTCGCAGTTACTGTAGAAAAGGCTCCGTTCCTTGGATAGAGGCAACTGGCCTTTTTCGAACTGCTCTATCCTTCCATTATAAAAAAATTAAAAACACACTCTATTACATGAAAAAATAAAAATACTTAGATTAAAAAAATATATTTTTATTATAAGGTGAGAGCCTTGAACGTTTATCTTGAAAACATTAAAGAAATTCATACAATTCAAATTTTCAAACAATAATTACATTCTTAAAATAAGCAAAAATTCAAAAATATAAATTCCAAGCAATTTAACCAATAGTACAAAACTATTATTCGTATTAGTAACCTTCCCTAAGTAAAATCTTCAAATTCCTTACCTAATTTTTATCAAATTCAGTTTTCTTTTAATTCAGATACGTATATGAAACTACGTTATAAATAAATGATAAAATTTTGGAATTATTAAGTTTCATCTTAAAATGATTTAAGCAAAATATTATCATCAATAAATAATAAAAACAACAAAATTACTTATAAATGCAAAGTTTCTTATAATGTAAAGTAGTTTAAAACGTAATTTACTTAGTTAAAAACTTTGGAACTTAATACCACTTTCATTATCACATGCGATGACTTTTGATAATATTCCATCCTTTAAATGAAAAAAAAAGCACTGAAAACGCAAACGGTCACAAAATACTATTTGGTGTTTCACATTTCACGGATAAGGGTTGCTGAACTTCACTCTGGATATTTGTGAATATTCGAAGCGAACTAGAATCATTAAGCATATTTCACTACATTGCGATCCTGAGCTTGATTCGTAATGATTTAAAAATGCATAGAAAAAACATTGCAACTTTAAAAAAGCTTTCGATATTACGTAGATGAAGGAGAATATAATACATTTTAGCAAGGCGAATATAAAAGGGCAACTAAAACTAAAATTAACCAATCATAGATTAGCTGTACATCAAGTTTGGTATAAATACCGCTAGAGATTAAGCTGCATTCCTTTCCTACCTTCCCCTTGCCAACATCTCTGTTTTGATATGTCCTCCTTTGTTTTTATTCTAAGATGATATAATGTGCATATAAAAAATACTGTAATTGCTTATAATCTAGAAATATCCTACCTACTAAGAAATAATTTGTATATGTGAGAAAATAAAGTTTGGTGATTCATTAAAAGATCCAGTTTTTGTTATCTTCATCGGTATGCCTTAACCATCAGTCATGACAGATATCGAAAGCTACTATTAAGAGTTTCAGTGTCTTCTTCGCTCTTCTCTTCTGCGCTTAAAAATTATACGTAATAAATAGTTAAAGAGTGATGTTAGTGTGAACTATCAGAACTAAAAGTCTAGTGCTAACGCAAATAAGATTTAAAATAATTTAATGTGTAAAATTAGATTAGATATTTTAAATCCAGATTACTTGCGGAAATAATGGTATGTGAAATATCTATTGTAAATTTAGTCGATGGGAAAGAATTGTTTTACAAAAAATTATAAAAAGTTCAAATTAAATGAAATCAAAGATTAATAAAAAGATAATAATGCAGTTAATTACAGATAATTCAAGCAAGGCTGATTTGCCAGCGTGTATTAACCCCTTTTCATTAGATCTTTCATAAATTGGGGAATTCTGATTAAGGTTTCTGTCTTTGAGAAAAAAAACCTAAACTTTTTAAGGTAATACATATTTAACATTTTTATATATCTAATCAGTTTTCAAAAAGCCCAGAAAACTACCCCTACGTTAAATCGTCTTCCAAATTTAAAACTATTCATATAAAGAAAATGTTTGAAATGAAGTAAATGAAAATTAAAAGTAAAAAGAACAATAAGAATAGCATTTGATAAATCTAGACAAAAATCATGCAACATTAGTATAAATAATTACAAAGTAAGCCAACAACAAATAACGTAATAATTTATTGGCAAAGCATTTCTCTATTGATAAAAAATAATTGACTTGCATTACTCTATTTCTAAATTTGAATCTAAAAAAAAATTAAAAAGTGCTTAAAATTTACAGAATGGCCATTTCTGACTAACACTTTTTATGAATAAGGGCGGTGTGAAAATTAGGAACTAAACTTCTCCCTTGGAGTGTTGTATGGTTATACTATTAAAAGAAACCATTTTAGGCTCAAACTTTTCAATTAAATCTTTACGTATAGCAATTAAAAAAGTACCATTTGGCTAACAAAACTATAACTTTACTCGTATTTGCTAATAGGTTCAAGGCTGTTGGAGAAAGCAGGATGACAAAATTGTCGAATAAATTTCGTATTAAAGATTACTGCTTATTGATCTTAGAAAGAGACAAATAAAGTTAGGTGCTTCACAGCACAGGATTACCTGAGAAAAAAATTCTGGTGACCATTATAAGGCAAATAAAACCATGTGGTGGTGGTCACAAAGAAAATAGTAAAAACGGTCGTAGTAAAGAAGTAAACTATTTTTAATTATTTCTGGTGAAAAGTTAGGATAGAAAATGGAAAGATAGCAAACAATCTTCACCCTAAATTGGCTATTTTACTGCCTTTTAAAATTAAAACAGCCTGATATTAAAAGAACAGTTGCCAGAAACTATGTAGGAAACCTTTACATAGGAATTACTATACAAGTCTCCAGTCTTAATTTACTCGTCCTGAATTATTCTCCTAGAAGGTTTCCAGTAGTGGAATCATTGTTTATTAAATTAAAGATGAAATTTAATAGTCAACTAAAGCTTTTTTAAAAAAAATTAATAAATTTTTAGGAAATTTTATTTTTAATTAAGGTATCCTTAGTAGAATAATTTCTTCTTTTAAATAAGAAACTTTTGTACAGATTGTTTTAGTTCTATTTGATTGATTGCCAGTGGTATTAATTATAACTTTTTGGAGAAGATTAGACTACCAGGTAATTAATTTTATAGTTCCAAGTTTAAATTTCTTGCTGTTATCACAAAGTTTAATTTTATTATAGTCAAGTATGTGCAAATCAAGATATTCTATTTCTTTTTGACCTGTATTAGTTTTATTTAAGAATAAGCAAGTAGAGTAAATGTTGTAATTTTCAGGATATTCAAAATTATTAATTGCAATTATGTAGCAGTATGTATTTGAGAAACGCATTAATTGAGCACTATCTAGTGATTTTTGGCACTGAAATTCTTTAGAGAAGAAGTAAAGGTTAAAAATTTGGGTGGAGTATTTGGTTCACAGAATACCGTTAATTTGTTGAAATAGGGAATTTTTAAATTGAATGCAGTTACGAAAAATTGCGCAATTAAGGAAATCTTTCCATTTGTCCTCAGTTAAAACTGTAAGGAAATATTTTTAGTAGCTGCAATAGACTGTCACAAAATTTCGTTTAATAAGAGAGAGGTAAAAATTTTCAAAATCACAGCAGTTCATTTCTTTAATCTCAAGATTTGCGTAGTACTAAATAAAAATAGTACAGGACAAAAAGAATTAGAATATCTAGATTTATACATACTTGATTTTTATAAAATTAAACTTTACTATGGTAAGAGAAGGAAATTTAAATTTGGAGGTATAAAATTAATTAATTGGCACTCTAATAATTCCAAAAACGTTATACGTAACACAGTTTGTAATAAATTAAATAGCATTAAAAATTTCTGCTTAAGATTCTTATTTAAAATAAGAAATTATTTTACTAAAAGCTACCTTAATAAAAATCAAATTACCAAAATGTTTATTAAATTTTTACTTAAAAACTTAATAAAGCTGGCGTTAACTATCATGTTTAAGCTTTAATCTTATTGCGTAATGATCGCACTGTCCGAAACCATCGAGGAGAACAATGCACGGCGAATAAATTAAGACTGGAGACTTGTACATTTTGTAATTAAATAATTCCTTTGTTAAATTTCTGTATATACGAGTAGTATATACGAGTATCGTAGTTTCTGGCAGCCATTCTTTTGATGACCGGCCAGTTTAATTTCAAAAGGCAATAAAATAGGCAATTTATTGTGGAGATTATTTATTGTTGTCTTCGTGTTTTTTGATTCCCTTAACTTTTAGCTAGAGGTAATCAAAAAATAATTTACTTCCGTGACTAAATGTCGCTGCCATTTTGTACCATATTGTTTTGTGACCATCACATGGTTTTATTCGCCATATAATAACAGATACCAGAATTCCTCTAAAGAAAGCCTGTGTTCTGAAGCTAATAATATTATTTCTTTATTTCTAAGACCAATCAGCAGTATTATTTAGTACGAAATTTATTCGCAAAGTTTGTCAGCCTGCTTTCTTCAGCAACCTTGGACTTCGAAACAAATAGAGCTACGGTTTTTGTTGAGCAAATTGTGCTTTATTAATACTTACAAGAAAACATTTATTTGACGATATTTGGCCAAAAATAGTTTGCTTTTAATAGCACAACAATAAGCACTGCAAGGAAGAAGTTCAGTTTCTAATTTTTACGCAGCCATTATTCATGAGACATGTTAATCAGAAATCGGCATTTTGTAACTCTTAAGCCTTTCTGAAATTTCATTTTTGAAACACATATTTAGAAAAATAAATAATACTATAGTAAGAATTTTTTATGTTATTTTTTTGGCTTATATCTGTAATGACGTGTAAAAATATGACATGATTTTTATCTAGATTATGAAAAGTGTTCTCACTGTATTTCTTATTTTTATTTTAGTTTACCTTATAAGGTACTTCTCCCGCCTTCTTAGCATGCCTTTGCGGTGTAACAGTCAGCACACTCGGCGCGTATTCGAGAGATCTGTGGTTCGATTCCCTGGGAGGGCATTGCTCATTTTTCACATCTCCTTCTTTCAAAAAACTCCTAATGTCTCTACAGTGGCGCGCGAACTAAAAAAGGTGGTGGATGGTGATTTTCGGCCACCAAGATTTGCCAGACTTGGCAATTGGGTTCCCTAATACCCAGTCGCCCTTTAAAAGAGGGAGTATATACGGTATTTCTTCCGCCTTCTTAGCATGCCTTCGTGGTGTAATAGTCAGCACTTTCGACGTGTATTCGAGAGGTCCGAGGCTCGAGTCCCGGCGAGGGCATTGCTCATTTTTTATGACTCCTGCTTCCTAAATAACATAATGACTCAAAAAACCTCTTTTCGAAAATTTTCTTTAATTTTAAGTAAACAGTTTTAAATTTAAAAGAGTGACGTATTGTAGGAATTTTTTTTGCACTATCTGAGAATTAATTGGATACATAAAATTTTAAAATATATAATCTCTCAAATAGTCTAAGACGACAAAACCTTTAATCTGTAGTCCATAATTATTGAAAGATATAATGAAAGGTTAATGCCCTCTGGCAAAGTCAGCCTGTTTCATTGAATCATCAATGATAATAATTATTATTGTACAATACAATTATTTAATTCAATCAAGCTAAATATATCGACATACCAAGTCTTCCTTATTTTTAATTAATTTTACCCGAAAATTTCAATTAAAATTTATCAGTATTATATTTCTTTTTCCTATTTCCCCCCTTTAAAAAAAAGGATTAGTTTTTATATGATTGTTTTTCGTTTTTGAAAATGCAAATTTTACTTTTAGCTCTCTTTCCATTTTTACTTCGTTTCACATTTTGTTTTAAATATTTTTTGTATTTTTATATTCCCTCATACACAGATATGATTTAGTTTTTCATAATTTTTTGTCATTACGAACCTGAATTTTCTTTTTAAAATTTTTAACGTTTTCGTAAAGTACTTTTAATTTCATGCGAACTTTTTTTTGCTTCGAATACTTTTCAATTATACGTTTTTAATTCGTTTGTAAAAATTTTCCAAATTTCTGTCCAAGCAATTTAAAATAAAGATTTCAGAAAATTTCAAGAACAATAATATTTCTATATATATGTTATATAACAAAACCTCTTTTCAAATTTATTCTTCTCTTTTAAATATGCAAGAAAATTAGCCAATGGTTAAGTTCCCGTTGCCTCGTTACTGAAGTGCACATGACAGTGGCTATATCATGTCTGTGGAAATGAAATGACAGGTTAGGATACAGGGCGTCCCTTACTTCTGTAACGATATGTGAGAACAATGGCTAACTACTGTGCATACATAAAAAAATAAGTATAAATTTAGAAAGTAGTTGTGTTACATCTCACATGTATAAAAATGGTAGAAGACAAAAATTTTCTTAAAAAAATTAACAAAAAATATTTAAAATGAAATTTGGAAAATGTATATAAGAGAATTAAAAAGGTATTATGGATAAATAATAGAAGCAAGAAATTAGTTGAGCAAAATGTTTTTAAGGAAAACTTAGGAAAAGTGTAAAATAAAATTCAGGTCTGTAAAGACAAAAAATTCAAAAGTAAAAATTACGAAACAGATCCCAATTTCTTTTACGCAGAAGATAAGAAATATTAAAATCCAAAAAGGTTAAGCAAAATAAAAATTAAAAAAAAGTTTAAAAAAATAAAATTTCCATTTTTAAAAACGAAATGCTTTACGTTTTGTCAGAAAAATATCATTATCATAATAATGAGATCAGAGAAATGAACTTAAAAGAAAACGCAGCGTCATACATCATAGTTTCATAATCAGAAAAATCATTGCATTATTATTACATCTTCTGACAACATGAACAGAAGTACTCATTTTTGACTTGTTACAACCTACATCGTGTTAAAATCAGGTTTTCAGATGGTGCTTTGCTGGAATTCTCATTTTTCCGCTGATGCAAGAACTAACATATGTGAACTGAAACTATGACAAGTGTTAAAAAATTTATTTTTTTATGCTAATATCTAAGCTGAAAAATGAAAACCGTTAATACATTTCTATGGTTCTTTTTCTAGAACAGCAAAGGATCTATAGAAAATCCAACATGCATAGAAATGCACCAGTTTTCCTTTCTAATGAAGTTCATTAAAAATGACACTAATTTTTCCGAGTTATTTTATTACTGTATTTTTCAGATAATTGGCTAACACGCAAAGCATAGCCATGCTAATCGACAGATTAAAAATTTTTATGTCATACTTAGATATTGACGTTAAACACATAATTCAAAATCAAAATTTGCATCAATAGATATATTTCGTTTTAACAGCTATTTTTCGGATCACCCAGGTGGGGAAATGAATGGAAACAAAGTGAACAATCACAGATCAAAAGAAACTCTTATGCACACAAGACGAACCTCAACTGAGTTACTTTATGTTTTTCTTTATCATGACTTGCTTAAAGGCAGTTCAAACCTTTAAATTGTTGCCAATCAGGGCAATGAATGTAAACAAAACTCAGCGTCATACATCAAATTTAAATCTTATCTGCAGAGAAAAAGCTGTAATTGAGGCAATTTTCTGCTTTCATGTAATTTTAAGGAATCCAAATACTTAAATCCGTAAATTGTTAAATTCAAGACGAAGGAGAGTAAATGTATTTAGCAATTATTCATTTAGGAAAAAAATATTGACGTTATAAGAAAAAACTAAAATGTAATCCATAACAATGAAAAAATCTAAACCAATTTATTCCTTCCTTTTAAGAGTCAAACTGTGCTAATTTTTGTAACAAAAATACGCAATCAGAGAGAATCTTCAAAAATATTAACAGCTGCAGTGGAGTCAAAATACCGGATAAAAGAATGAAGAAAATCTTTTCAGAGTATCATTTCAAGCTAAATCACACATAACCACTCCCAAATATTTCCCCAAATTATGTAATTCAAGAAACCCTGAAAGTAATTATTGCCTTTTCCTTTAACCCCCCCCTTTTTTTTGCTAAACTGTTTCGAATCAATACAATTATTTGAATCAAAGGCGAAAAGTAAAATGAGATTTAGAAGATGTGTGAAGCTTTTCAATCGCTAAGAAAAGGAAAGAAAGAAAGAGATATTTATGGCATTAGTGGGAGGCTTTATTTTTAAATTTTATGAAATGTTCTTTTATTTTGAAATTTAACTCACTAATGGTGTAAATACTGAGCATTTCTGAGATTATTTAATAAAGTTTCTATGGATCGAAAGCTATTTCGCAGTTTCTTTTTGAACGCAAGCAAATATTTACATTGTTAAAAAATTCTATTCATTAATAACTTCATTATGCAGATGAAAACCATGATGCTTACAAAACTTATTTATGCACAAAAGATCAGCGTTACTAGAATTTTTTCAACCTAATCTGAGTAATGATATTAGTCATCACCGAGTGCTTCACACCATTTTTAATACTTAATCTTTAACGGTCCACAACACACAATATTTTTTTAAATGTAATTAGCACCTCTGGAAAAAATTAAATGCGTTCTCGAATAGCAAAGAAAGTATGGACTGCTTAAATTTTTGTAGCATTTTTGTGAAAAAAAATGTCACTTTGTGTATTTTTTAACAAACTTCAAAAAAATTTACCAAATTATCGGTTTGTAGATGGTGTGCTAATTAAGATATTTCAGCCAAAGGATAAAAGAATAAGTTTCAAAAACTTACAGAAATATGAACTGTATGTAGTAAATTCAATTTATTCTTTTTCTTGCTTTATTTAATATTAACCG
Organism: Stegodyphus mimosarum; assembly: GCA_000611955.2. NCBI lineage: Eukaryota > Metazoa > Arthropoda > Arachnida > Araneae > Eresidae > Stegodyphus > Stegodyphus mimosarum. The sequence continues at coordinate 282,063 of KK112494.1, forward strand.
CGCTTAATAAAGAAATTTTAGAGATCTGAAATAAAGTACTGTTTTATAGTGAAACCTGGAAATGTAGGTACTTAATTACAAACAAAATGTGTAAAACCTTTGCATAATTTTAAAAAAGTATAAGTTTGAGTGTATCGAGTATTTTAAGCTTATGAATTTGTGCAGTTGCTTCTCAAAGACTAAGTAAATGCAGTTTGATATGGTGAAAATGATATATTTTAATATTAAATAAGATACGATATGATGTAAGTAGCATATTTTAATATTAACTAGTAAATAATATGGTGCGAACGGCATATTTTAATATTAAATAACGCAACTTTAGATAGCTTTATTAAATTGATAATTTTTACTATGAATAACCGCTCCACGTATTTGCTTTGTAATAAGGAAACTATGAAATGAATTCAGTTAAATTTTATCTGTAGAGTTCATGGAAAATTAAGTTACTTGCTCATGAGTCAGTTTCGTTTCTTGAAAGTTCTTACTGGAAAAGATTTCAGTTAAAACTTAAGATTACAAGCTACAAATAAACAGGATGTAACCATATTCGCTTCCAGAAGTTATAATGAATGATCAAATGTCTGAAAACTTTTGTTTGTATTATAAATCTTCAGCTTTATTTAACGAGATTTATTTTATTTAATCATTACTTTAGTAATGAATAATTACTTAATGCAGAACTTAACAATAAATTTTCTTAATTATTTTCCTAGACTTAAAAAAAGTTTGAATTCTCAAAGTAAAATATCGGATTAACTTTATAATATGTGAAATGTTACTTATTTATCACTTAAGAATTACAAATGCTTAATTCTGCATTTTTGTCTTTTAACAGCAGTAAGTGTTTCATATTGTTTTATACTGATCTCTCAAGGTCTCATCTAGTTATTTTTATTAATTGCATAAAAGTTTGATATATTATATTTATATTTATCAGTAAAGAAAATTATTTTATCATCTTACAGAAAAAATATTTCTTCAGCTTACAGTAATATAACTTTAAAGAATTTAATTTTAAGGAAAACTCTCAGTTGAAGATAAATTTAAAAGTAGATTCATAAACTATTATTTGGCCTTTTACAACCATGATTCATAAATTCCTTTTACACACATGATTCATAAACTATTATTTGGCCTTTTGCACACATGGCCTTTTGCACAAAGTTGAAGGTCTACAAGATAAATGCAGAAAGATAGGTCATATTGAATGAAAGGTACATATCGCAAAGGTCTACAGCTTCTACAAACACCCATTGTAAGTGGATAAAAGATTGGGGTCGAAGGCTGCTGTCCATCAGTTGAAATGAAAAAGTAATTCACCGTAATTCTAGTGGAGCTTTATGTCTGAAGATTTGGCTGACTAGACTATTCTTTGAGTATCTTTGCTTTGAACTAAATGGTTGAAAAGTTCAGCCTTACGTAGAAAAGATTTATTGGCCGTTAACAGCAGCAGCTTTGCAAAAATGACTAGAAATTCATCCCTGTTAAAGTGTATTCAAATTATCTGTCTGGAATATTTACATAGATGCATAAGCATTCAATATTATAACAGTCTACATAAATAAACTATTGCTTACAAAGGGATCTTTGTTCCTTTAATTTAATGCATGATACCGTGTTCTAGTTGTCAAAAGGTAAACTAACACACTGTATATAACCTTGGAAGTTTAATTTCAATTCATAAGTAAAGAGAATAAGAGCCTGATAACCTATACTTCATCAATGAAGTTGTCTGTAATGGTTTAGCTATTCTGTACGGTGTGCAGAAACGAGAGGAAGCAAACCATGTCATTTTAGTTATGATTAATTATAACAGTCGTTTATATTTTTTTATTTATTTAAACTTTTAATTGGAAGAACTTGTTTCTAACTATTCTTAACAAGACCTAACATCTACATAAAAAACATGTCACAATATCTAACATCTTCATTACAAGAACATGCCAGAATCAAGCCTTCAAAAGAGTTGTCCTTGTGTCCTGCTAAATACAGAAATCAAGAACATCATCAGCTTCAACATGAGTTATCCTCATCGAAACGTATCGTATATAGATAATAGTACCTTAGTCTACAAACACACATTGCAAGTGGTTAAGATTGGGGTCGATGGCTGCCGTCCAGCAACTGAAGTGCTAAAGTGATTCACCGTAGTTTTTGTGGAGTAATTCTTGTGGTGTGCCAGGACAAATGCAAAACTAATGACTGATGTTTCCATAAGAAAGTATATTGGTATCTAAATATAGAAGTGCGTTAGTTTCATTCCGAGTTGTCCTCATCGGAACTTATCATTGATGGATAATTCGGTCTTGGTCATTAATCGTGTCAGGACTAACGCAAAACAGATGATTGATGTTCCCATAAGAAAGTATGTTGGTGCTAAAGGAAATTATGTTGATAGCGGTCGTCCTAATTAAGGTCATGTGGAAACATTTACAGTTATGTTCTTTTATTTCTGGTTAACCATAATATTATGCTAATGTATTCCAATAATTAATGTTTAATCAATATGTTGGTGTTAACGAAAATTCTGTAGAGGGTGACTGTTCTAATTAACATTATATAGAAATACTTACAGATATGTTCTTTGGCTTCTTTTTAACCATAATATTACGTTAATATATTCCAATAATTAGCATTTAATAAGATTACGTTTGTACATTCAAAAACTGTCTTTGATGCTAAATCTCAAAGAACTCACAATTGGATTATTAAGCCGGAGGAATTGAAGCACTGTAAGATCAAAAAATTTAAAGCTGGGTTAATAATTATTAATTACTGCTAATTATTTATATGTAAGAACACAATATAAAATATTTTTCTTATATGTTACTTCATGTAATTTCACATTTTTTTAAATTAAAACGACACAACTTAAATTGTTTCTTCATAACAAGAACATGTTACAACTAACTTCTGCACAACGTCTATTTCTTCTTAATGTTTGCAGAGAATATTGTAGTTATCGATATCCTTGATATCGGGGTATTTACTATTGACGGTAATCGGGGCAGTTATTAGTGTACTTATTACTTCTTATGTGTAAGAACACAACGCAAAAGAATTTTTTTACGTTATTTAATGATCATTTTATATTTTTTTATTTAAAGCAGCAAAATATAAATGTTTTTCTTCATAATAAAATCATGTCACTACTAAGTTTCCCACAACCTTCCTTTCTTCTTAATATTTGCCTGGGATATCGCACTTCCCCAAATGCTTCTAATGTGCTTGCTGTGCTTTTTGCCTTCTTCACTAGTTGTTCTGTGGATTAATGCTCTGGTGCATACATTAAGACTCAAAACCCATCCAGACCTGTGAAACCACTCTTATCTCTACACGAATGAATCTACAGTATCGATCTTGTGATGCAACGAGGTGAAATTTAATATTACAACAGAAGTTGAAGACATTGTCCTTCCTGTAGACATAATCTATTTACACTTAAGGGACCGAAGCAAGAGGTGGGCACAAGCTATAACTTCTGTGTGGTACCATTAATTTTAATTTTAATTTCGTGGTCATGGGAACTGGATCTCAACAGTTCCATATTCCAGACAAAGACCGCATAGAGTGTCTACAAGCACTGTGTTAAAATTAACATTCTGTCTCGACCTCTACAGACTCGGCA
>KK112494.1:285707-364226 GCA_000611955.2 Stegodyphus mimosarum
ACTGCATGACATTCAAGGACGGCAGTGCAGAAACAACATTGTTAAGGGAACCCAAAATTTGCTGCTCTTCCTGCTAGCAAACATCAGATCGATAGAACATCATCGATAAAGTCCTGGCACACACTGGAATCTTTGGCAGCGGAAAAGAGGATGAAGTTGCGAAATCGGCTATCACAGATCTCAATACAAAGATGACATACACTCGTGTGTAAAATTAAGAAAATTTTCAAATTTTGTCTGTTTTTACGAAAAGTATTGAACAAAGATAATATAATTGCATCTAAGGATTATGAAAATATTCAGAGTAGAAGATTTAAACGGACACGTGCTGGTCTGCGGAGCTGTGGAGGTGATATATGCTTACGAGGTGTTTTCGATGATTTGCGTGCATGTACTTCTTCATGACATTCGCCGTATTTCTTGCAAGAATTATGCAAATTTTATACAATATCAGATAAAACGTATAGCCACAAACATATGGATGGCGAAATGAGATACAGAATTATCGATAGATTGGACGCAGACTAATCACAAACGCAAGTGGCTACGGAGCTAAGTTTAACACCCAGTGCCATCTGCAGTTTGCGGAAACAGTTTCAGGACATACCAGAAGGCGTTGGATCCATACAGAAAAGTCCTGGATCCATAGAGAGAAGGACAAGGCCTGGACAAGGCCAACGAAGATCCACAACGATGATAGAGGATCGTTATTTGGCACTTTCAGCGCCGCGACACAAGAATACTAGAGCTTCACAGCTCTCACATGAGCTATATGCTGCCACTGGAACCCGAGTTTCATGGTCTGCAGTTGTTCGAAGGGTTCATGAGATCGGGTTTTATGGCAAAAGATCCTCTGTTTGCATCCAACTTACTGCAGTACACAAGAGAGAGCGTTTAGCATAGTGCAGACAACATGCGACTTCGCCCAGACTTTCAGTGGAGCACCATTCTTTTTACAGATGAGTCGAGAGAAGAGATATTAGCACTCTACATTTTACTTTTCAAATGGTCCTGAGTTCCTCTTAATGTATGACTACACTCGTCCACACAGAACTCAGCTAGTCGACGATTGCCTGGAAAGTGGCTATTTGCTGCTTGGCTTAACCACACAGATATTCTGACTTTTACCCTCGCCCTTGGGAGGGCAAGTTTACCTCGATATTGCCATCCGAGATCAATCACAGGTTTGAAAGTCCCTTGCTGCAGGAGTGGGACTGACTGCTGCTCCTCAACTGTCTCCTATCCAGCACGCCATCATGCTGCGCGACCTGTCTGGCTGGGAGAGGGGACCATACCCTATATTAGACTCCTTTTTAGACTGGTATCATAATGTGGAAGTCGAATATCCCTGCATTACGAGCTTTAAGGATAATCATGCTTACATAAAATGACTTTTGAATGGTACATCTCATACATTCATTTCAAATTCAATTCAAATATGTCCAGTAAGATTTTAGAAATTCGGTATAATGTTCAATTTCTCTTAATTTTGCACAAAAGTGCGTATATATACATGTATATATATACACACACACACCATCTTCGAAATCACACCTGAAGACAACTACAAAAGCCTTGCAAATGGCACAATGGAAAAAGACCTATGCTAACGCAGACACAGGAACGAGAGGGTACACTTTATACAGAAAACAAATGAAGAGGTATATAGCGGTAGAACTGAATTCAAGCCACTTTATGTGGGCCATAGTTAATATGTGAGCTATCTAAATCGTCTCGACTATCGGTACAGAGATAGACACACGGGTCGGCACAAGGTGCCTGACCACTATTTATTCCAGTGCCCTGAAATGAAAACTTATCATTTTAGAAAACCATTCGCCGAGAATTCCCAGGCGTGGGTTAAAAATGCCTGGAGCAACTCAAATAATTTAATATGCTCAGAGATGTACTAAGCTATTTTGATTTCCAACAGGTTGTAAGTACTCTATATTTACCGTACTATTCGAAACAGAGTTTTGGTATGCGTAAATGCTACATTGTCCTACAACAACACATATGCATTTCTGACGGTATAGCTTGAATAAATCCCATTGTTATTTGTGCCACTAACCATAGATTATGCAAGCTTTTCAAAAGAGTGTATTACGGCACAGACTAGTTTTGCTGTTACCTGTATATCTACTGTAAATTCGGCATAACATCATTATTATATATTCAGCAGTATTGTAATGACAGTGCCTTAACATTGCACCATAGTATTGTAACATACCATTGCACTAGTATTACAGCAGCATCGTATCGTTGTACTATAGCACTAATGTATTGGTATTGTAGAAATACGTAAACTATTAAAAAATATTTATTTGATGAATTATATCCATATTGTAAAAGTAATAGTATGCTAATATATGTGCTTCAGTTATATATGATATACATCTGTATTCGAATGATATACATCAGTGTGTTTGTAGCAAATTTGTAATAATCTATATAGAGGGTGGTCATAATAGAACTTCCACGATTCATGATCCCCTAGCGGCCTTTCTGCTGAGCCAATCGAAAAGAAAATCCAGGTATTGTTATTTGAAGGTATGTGCTCGATATTGTGATATTTAAAACAATAGACCTCTGAAGATTAAGGTTACAGTGAAAACGTTTTTAAATTTTCGAATGGCAACACCCACGTGTTCCTTCCACAAGTTGATCAACGTATTGAAAAGCCATAAATGGTGTTGGAACGATGCTTGCGTGACGAAAACGGCGTTGTAAAGCATTTAGAAAGAAGAGAGCTGGACAGGAACAATGATAACGCAAGAGAGGAGGAAAAAAAGCTTTTTATTTTGATTACAAGTTTTAAACATACCCACCTTCTCAGACGATAGCACGATTATTGACAACAATGACGAACATAACATGGCAGGAGGAATCTGTATAACTTAGCGTTTTATGGCATCTTTCATTTCTGACAATACTCGTGGATTTGATGCGTGCACTTTAGATTTTGGATTATCCTAGAATCAGAAATCAATCGGAGTGAGGTTGGTAGATCGTGGTGGGCACGAAACTGAAACATTGCTTGAGATGACTGTCCAGAAAGCCGTTGCAGTACTTGGCAAACGCATTTAACTCAAACGCTGTTGGAGTACTTGCCGAGCTCATATGATGACTAGTGGAGGAGCACCATCTTGCATACATATAGTGCCATTAGTGACATTTTGCTGAAGCAATTCTGAATTACGTAATTGTGCGACATTATTGTATTTTTATACTGAGCAGCTGTGATGGAGCACCTTCTCATACCCATGGAAGTAGCCTCTTTGAAGGAGTACGGACCGAGAGCAAATGTACTTGCTCTGCCGCACAACACAGTCACTTTAGCTTCGTGTAAAGGTGTTGGTGGCACATCGTGAGGATTTTTTCCAGTTCAAAGAACGCAGTTCTTGGAGTTCACTTTCCCAGTTAAGAAGAAATGCGCCTTTTTTCCTCATCCGTCCACAATATCCACAGCAGCCACCTGCCGTTTTTTTCATATCCGTTGAGGAAAAATTCGCAAAATCGACTCGCCATTGCTCGTTTTGAGGCTGCAGCATCCTGACGTGCTGGAATTTATAAGTAAACATGCGCAGAACTTAGTGCAGAAGCTTGAGGACTGTGGTTTTCGGCACATCTAAACAGAGGGCAACACTTCTTGCAGTATGCAATGGATCTGCAATAATCGAATTATGCACTTCCTCAACAACTTCAACAGGAACAGATGATCCTCCGGATGCGGTCTCACATGTGCATCCAGTTTCTTCAAAATTTATTTATCAGATCACTTACAATTTTCTCAATAGAAGCTTCGTTTTAGCTTATGATTTCGCCGATAGACTTTTATTTATTTTTTTTCATTTTCTCCGTTCATATAAAACAGCTTTATCAAGTCACTTCGTTGTTTCCATGTAAGTATTATCTTGTTAGCGTGTTCAAACACCTGACTAAAGAAGCAGTCTTTAGCAGGAAACAGTGGGTGTTGCCACTGGAAAATTTCGAAATTGTTTCTCTGTAACCATAAACGTGAGAGCTTTATTATTTTAAATCATCACAATCTCGAGAGCATACTTCCAATAACAATATCAGGAATTTCAGTCTATTGGTTGAGTGGATAGGCCGCTAGGGTTTAATATATCGGGCAAACGTTTTAACAATACCCTGTGTGTATCTGTACTGAACATTTGTGAAACCCGACTAAAAGCTGCAACATAAAGGGAAAATAATAAAGTACGCGTTCTGAAAGCTAACACATATATTTAAAAGTATATCTATTAGCAGTATTTAAAGTTTCGAATGCAGTATCTGAAGTCTAAGTACAGTATATACATTATTTAGAGTCTAAGTGCAGCATGTATACAACTGATTCTCAAATAGGTTTTTATTTACTATTTGGGATTTTTAAAATTTAGTGTTAGCATAATTCGTATTTCTTCTCTTTTTTTTTCAGTAGATTTTGTTTCCTTTCTTTTTGTATCTAATTAGACTATTTAAGCGAAGTAAGATTCAAAAAAATGCCCAGAATGTCTTTGTTTCTGAGTCAGAATCCCTCAAATTGTATTACTGTTTTCTTTTAAACCACTTCCATTCTAAAAAGTGCTTTTCCTAATTTTAAATTTGTCTCGCCGCTCTTACATGCGTTAGAATCTACAAGGGGTTTTAAAATAATTTTTAGTCGTTTTTGGTGAAATATTATTTCCCGCGTATTTAATATATTTCATGAAATCACATATAGGAAATGACCATGCAACTATGACTGGAACTTAGTCAGGTAATCCAAAAGCGCCATTTAGATGAGCGCGTAGACAATGACGAATGCAGACATGCGATAATGTGCTTGTTCCTTTCTCTTATTATGTTTAATTCCATGTAAATAAATCATAATTTAGTGATGCTTCTCTTTATTTGGTGTCCACACATAGATGTGAGCATAGTATGAATGTCATGTATAGAGGACGAGTTATCACGTTTCTAGCGCACATCAAATAAACTTGAAAGACGAGATATCTCGTCCGCCGCGACGAAAGCGTGAAACCTAGAGTATTTTGTTCTAATATTAGAGATGTGAAGGCGGACTAGATCAAAAAACATTCCTATTTCATTTCGCATGGCATATATTTCCTTGTGACTTGATTACATTAGATAAGCACTGAGCTATCCTTTCATATCCTACACTGTAAAAAATTTTAGTCCAACGTTACACCATTTAATGGTTCAAAATCAAAGATAGTACCAAAACATGGTTCACTTGATTTTACGTTTCACTGATATTTGGTGAAACGATCCAACTAGGTAAACGTTTCACTATTTTTAAGGAATACTTCGTAGCCAATCAAACCGAAGCATTCAGCGCATGCCTGGTCTTCCCGTGATTCCATCTTTAGAAAGTTTAATGGCGGCTGTTTGAATCTGTTAACGGATAGCCGGTTGTGTATTCGATAATTACAAGGTACGTATATTTTTGGTTTGTTTCCTTTTTGATTTATGTATTAATGAAATGTAAGATACAAAATAGTGTTAAAATGCATTCGCAGTAACTTTTTAATGATTTTGTTGGAATGAGTGGCGTTAGTGCTGAAGCCTACTTTCACCATTTGGTTATTACTACTGTATAGAACGTAGCTGAATAGAAGTCTAAAAAGAGATTCCCGAACATTCTTAGTAAAAACATTGTTATAACATAATGTGTAGTTCTGCATATATTACGTAATATGTATTGCTATAAAATACGTTATAGTCATTCTGTAGAAAATAGAATACTACAATACAAACATAGAATGTTCTGTCAGCATCAGTATTGGAATATAATAGTTCTTACGCTGTTTGTGAACTTGAGAAATAAGAAGCACATAATTCATCTAAAACGTTAAAAAAACTTTTTTGACATGAAAATTTAAGTCTTGTTGTTTAAAACTAAATTTATGGTTTAATTTTTCTCTAGATGAAAATCTTGGTACAGTGTCAATCATCATTGAAAGTGCTAAAAATTTCAGATTATGGTCAGCTTACTGTTATTAACTACGCTTAATATCCAAGTTTTTTTATCTCTGTAAAAATGTGCTGATGATTTCAAAGAGTATGTTGATTATGAAAACTTTCCCTAGGGATCCCAGCAAAATTGAAAGTTATTGATTGACATGATAAAACTGTATTTGGAATATTTTGTTGAAGTAGCAAGTTTTTTTATTGCTTTGTGAAAATTTTTGTTTATTAAATCTTATTGTTTGATTAAAACCATTTTGAAATATTATCTAAACTTTCCTTTTTACGAGAAGAATTTTTTGATAAAGATGCATTGAATTATTGTTATTTAGCCATGTTTTTAAATATTCTGTTCGAAAGCATCCTTATTTGGCCAAACTTGGTATTTAAAAATTTTGTTTTTCAATATTTCATATAATAATATATATTGAACTTGAACAGTTGTGTTTATTATGCATACTGTTATGATTGCTCACCAAGCTACTACAAAAATGCCAACAATTTATAGATTTTGTTCTAGGTACTCATTCAGCTTAGCATCAAACTGCCACAAATGTTGGAATTTAAGAAATTCTGTACATTTTCTCTGCCAAACTGGGAGTAAATTTCTGTTTTACTTATCATTCAAAATGTATCTTAATTTGTGCTTTTACAGATACATTGTTAATTTGTTGAATTTCTCAAGATCAAGAAAGATTTTGCCAAACTGGTAGTATTTTTAATAGCCGAAATGACAAAAATAATTATCTCTTAACCCCTCTTATAATCCTGCAAAATCATGTTTTGTAGTTTGAGGTGGAACGTAAATGAATTTTGACTATGGTTTCTGATTTTAAGAAATAACTTTGCATTAAGAATTTAATTAATATCAGGCATTTAAAATAATAGCAAATAAGAGACTTTTTTTTTCTGAAGTAGTTAAGATGTGCTATTGAAATTGTATTTATTTGTGTTTAAATCTGCAAAACGAAGTTTGATTGTTTAAAAATATAATTGATTATTTCTAACCAGTTAGAATATGAGCTAAGTGTTATTTCTTCATATGTCATTTCGTTAGTGGTAAATATGGCAGAATATTAGAGTAATTGACATTGTTTATTTTTTATTTGATATCAATAATTCATAGATGCATTAACTTCTTTTATAATTGGAGAGCATAACACAAAGATTTAATTTAAGTACTATTTTTTTAACTGTGCAGTATAATTTATTGTTAAGGGTAACAAATATTGCCAAATACGGTTAACGTCATTTAGAAAGCATTACATTAGTGTATGTGAGAAAAGAGCCTGTTATATAGGAAATAAATGAAGATAATTGTGCAAAACTGATGCTGTGGAATTTCCTTGAATATTTTTGCAAGTTGATTTTTGGTTTATATAATCTAAACCTTATTTTTTATTTGAATAATTTAAACTTTTTGCTTAATTTTACTTGTGAAGTCATCCAAAATAACATTTTGTTTCGAAGACATCCATTTTTTTTAATTCAAATAATATGCAGAGGACTATTTGTACTTTACCTTTTTTGTAATTATTTTAGGTAACTTTTAAGTGCTTATACATGAATACAATAAAAACGTTTGATAAATTTAAATTAAATGTATATTTTATAGTTATTTTGATGTAAATATTAATATTCTTTCAAGATGACAGTAATAAAGGTAAAGTAAATTTTCAGTTTAAATTCTCAGAGTATAAGTCTCTGATTTGTATCAGTAACTGTACATGTAATTGCTCCAGTTTTCTTTTTAATTATTTCAAATTGCTGAAATATTCAAAATATTCAGTTTTTAAGCTGTTATATTTTCAAAATATATTACTACAAAAAGTTGTGTTTCTGAAAATTTCCACTTTCTTAGCTAACAGTGCTTTTTGCAATCATATCATTGTATCAAGGGATCCCAATCGCCTCCAGGCGGGCAAGTGGCCCCAAGGTGGGCATGGAAATTTTATAGGGAGTCGATGAAGATCTGGACATTGACAGCCGAATTTGCAGTGGCAATTAATCAGCATAGTCAAGATTCCTATTGATTCCAGAAGTGCAGGTACGTATATGCTTTATTTCAGATTTTAAATGTCATACAAGAATAATATCCCAAAATAAAAGTTGTTACCAAACCAACATTGCCTTTTCCCTCTTCTAACCTAGTATAAGTAGATTTGAGTCAAGTCAGCAATTTACTATGGGAAGAAAGAAACAGGTTGAATATTTGTAATGGAAGTGATTTGAGAATTGAGCAATTTTATGCCAAATGCTAAAAGAATTACATGAATGCACAGATCACATTAATTATTCATACTTCTGTGTAATTAAAATTGAAGTTTTGTGCAGTTAAAATCCGTTATTTTGTTTCTGGCAACTTGTTTATATTTGTAAAATTAAAAATAAAGATTTAAAAAAAATAAATCCAATAAACCATTTTTTTAAAATTTTTGTTCAAAATTTTAGTTTGCTGTTATTTATTTGCAATTATTTGTATTTTGATTATGCTGCATTACAGAGAAAAATGTAAGGGGTTCGATGAAGAAAACGTTTTTCTAAAGTTCTTTTAAAAGGGGTTTATGTAAGAAAAAACTTGAGAACCCGTGCTTTACATAAGAAAAATTTTCCAAAATCTAGCTTCTCTATTTTTACCTTTACTAACTTGTATTATTCTTATTTTTAAATGTAATGTCATATATTACATATAATTTTCAAAAACCTTTTGGTATTTTCTGATTATTCATCCCCATTAAAAAGTCACAAATTGATTGCTGACTGGAGAGAGATATTTGTTTGGATATCCTTATTTCTAGTTCAAAAATGCTGCTTTCATAATTTCTTTTCTTTTTCCATATAAGACATGCAGTCTTTTTGGGTTTTTTCCACTCTTCTTTTCACGTACACAGCGATCTGCTTTCACTGAAGGAAGCAGCAGAGAATTCCAGAAACTTAGCATTTTGAACAACCATGGCATCAAAATCATAAAATGACACACAAAAAAAAAAAAAGGCACATGATGCCTTTAAACAAGTCTTATTGCACTGTATGTGTGTAGGAAGTTAAGTCTGAGATTTCGCCGATGAAAACTGCAATATGCTATTCACCGCTATACTGAAACACAGAAATTCCCATAGAAGGGATCATAATCTGCCGTCGTACTGGTGAAATGTCTGGAAAGCCATTTGGGGTTGCTATGGGCACAACTAAATTGCCACATAAATATATTTGGGTAATATTGGTAGGTTTATAATAGTAAAATAAACACTTTGGTGCTGGTATAATAATGTAATCCAGCTAATTTTCTTAATGTTTTGTATTTTTTTAATGCTTAATGTTTTATAATTCTTATAATTGTGTATTTTTTACTAAATATACCTTTAGATGTGTAGGCATATTAATATACATTATATATTAGATTTTTTTAAATACCGGTGGAATGTATGCTCTACCAGCAGCAACACATTTCAACATAAATATTTTTTGGCGGCATGATGCAATGCCTCATCAGTACATTTTTGTGCTTCTTTGCTGGGTTCGGGGATAGTCTTAATACCTCCTTTTTTAAAAAATAAAATCCTCAATATCTCAAAGTATTGATGTTCGGCCAGCCATATATTTGATATTTAGCCCTGGTATTTGACAAAAATTGTTTTTAATGCATCTTCCTTTTTTATTGTGTTTTTGTTTCTTCTATACTTTTTATTAGAAACTAAAAGTAAAACTAACATTTTACTACCAGTAATGATATGGTTGATACTGTTTAACACTGGCATTTCGACCCAGGTTTGAATCCATGCAAACGCACTGCCTGCATGTTTGGCTTCCTCCATGTGTAACATGAATGCAACCCAATGTACATACCCTAGTCAGATAGCAATCGAGTGGCTTGCTGCATCCAAATAAACCAATCAAAATGAATATTTAAGTTTTTATTAATTAAATTTAATATATTATGGATGCTTTATGTTATTTTTAGTATATATTGCAATGATAGTATATATTTGTTGTAACTTATATACTAAAACACAGAAACATCAGTCAGTATAACCTAGTAATACTAATAGTAACATCAGTCATGATACGAGGGTGAGAATTATGAAAGAAAAAATAAATATAAAATTAATAGTTTAGATAATGCATGATGTTATGTAGCTGTGTATTAACGCTTCTTTTTTTAGGTTCCCAATGATGTTGAAATAGAGCTACAAACAGTATCTAAAAGATGTTGTCTTCTTTCAATCACTGGTTGTGAAGGCCTGACCCTGTACTCCCCAAGACTACCTCGACATCCATGCAAGATCAGAATGTGTTGTGACTTATCTCAATTGGAACATTAGAACAAGCTTATGAAATTCATCCTGGCAAAAGAGTGCAGTCACCAAATGGTGCGTTATGAGGTACACCGTCGCTGAGCTTGATATAATGTGCTTGTCAGACCACTGTGCCCACAAATTACCACCCGTTGCATTTCCGATACAACCAACAGTGTGAAAAATCACTGATCTAATGTTGAGTACCATGCATTCTTTGCGTCTCTCTTCTAATGATTATGAACTGCAAGAACTGTTTAAGTATATGAGACAACCATTAAATTGTTAAATAAAAAATTCTAAATTTGGGTTTCATGATATTGTTAAATATCCTATTGAAATTTTCACAAATGTATTAAAATGACTACTACATACACTTGTGTTTTCTGAGATTTATTGGTTTAAATACTCCAGGATATGAAACTGCAAAATGCTTTTTGTCAATATTATAAGTAATGGTAAATATCCCCCCATGCATGCTTTACAAGTACATTTATCTTATTTATTTCATACAATTAAAGTTTTCAAGTTAGAAGAATGTTATTGATGTATGTCCTGTTTCTATATAAGCATAATAATGTATGCTAATTATTCAGAAGTACTTGTTATTAAATTCTGAAAAATAATGATTAAAATATTTATAAAATATACGTAATCATTCGACAGGTTTTATGAGTAGTTTCATTTTAAATTTCTTAAACAGAATATAAGTGATATAATTTATTAAATTATGCTTACATGTATGTCTGTGCAAAATTCAGCATAAAATATTTCTTAATGAATTACTTTTCTTACGTAGCAGTTGCAGAAAATTTGTCTATGTGGATTTAAATGTGTTCTTCATTAAAGCTTTGCCATCTTAAGTTATGTTTTTCCTCTGACTTATTTTACATGAAATGTTTACGTTTCTATATAACATGCTACCAAGAGATATGTTTAATCTGCAGAAAAATGGAATTTACTTTTGAATTTATTGAACAATATTAATAGCTTTGGAAAATTTTCTTTATTGTATAGGTACATAAGTATTATAATTTATCATGCTTCATAATATATTTTAACATATTGTAAATAAAAAATTACCATAAAGTAAAACTTGTTTTTGTGTGAGGAGGGGACATGGGAAACCTTACAGATTCTAGCAAACACTTCTGGTCTCCAAATTTTAAAGGTAAGTGTCATGGCATGTGAATGAAAATAAGAATTATGCATGGAATAATTTTTCTTTATATAGTATAATAGTAATTAGTTGAATAGCTGTTAATTACACATTACACACAATGTATAATATCAATTTTGTTATGAGAAAGCAATTTCTGTTGTAAATTTAAATACTAGAGACCTTGAATCTCAAAGCTAATGCAATTTAATTTACAAGTGAAGGCATATCAAACATGAATTTTTAAAATTCAGCTCTTGCAATGAGCAGTTACATTTTAACTTATTCCTATTGGTGTGTAAGGCATTTAATTTTGTAAAAATATATTTTTATATACATGCTAATATATTGCAAATGTGTATTTTAATGATATATATTTTATACTTTCATTCTCTCAAAACTGAATCAATCTTATGCAAGTAAATCTGCTGTTCTAGCCAAATTTTCAATAATTATTGCTATAGATATGCTGATTTGCATAAGAAATTTCTAAATATCTTAGCGACAGCAGTAATGAATTAAAAAAAGTACCAGGAGAAGGGTGCCATAGCAGTAATTGAATAAAAAAATACCTGAAAAATGGATAATAGAAAATTTTATGACTGAACTCTCAAATAACTTCCTATAATTTACAGTTAACGGTAAACATAATTATAATTAAGGGTTTAAGGTATTCTCAATCTATATTGTAATATAGCCCATTTAACGCATTTCTAATTTATGGTTCAACATTCCCCATTCTTGCTTTAACATACTGCCAATTCTTGGTTAAACCTATTAACAAATAATGGTTCAACCTATTGCCAAATAATGGTTCAACCTATTGCTAAATAATGGTTCAACCTATTACCAAATAATGGTTCAACCTATTACCAAATAATGGTTCAACCTATTACCAAATAAAGGTTCAGCTGAAGCACCAAATAATGGTTCAGTGTTTTACCATCTTTTGGTTGCAACTTTTTCAGCACCATAGTTTGGTGAAACTTTGAACCAAATTTTTAACAGTGTAATAGATGTAAGGAAAGCTATGTGAAAGCTGAATTAATAGCATTAGAGTTAAATTGAAATTTATTTCATAGATCAAAAAACAAAAAGAATAATATGTACAAAAAATAATATTATAAATATTACCGTATCCCCTTCTCTTGGTTGCGGAGGATCAACTGATATCGTTACATTTGGTGGAGGAACTGAAAATAAAAAATATATATAATAAATGAGAAGGAAATGTTATTGAGTAGTATAAGTACTATGTCATATACGCAACATTCACATTTTAGTATATGAGGCATGTAAGCTTTTGTACACGGTTTACTATTAACAGTTTATTTTACATATATATTTGAAAATACGTATGGGTGGTAGTAATTAATAGCCAGTATGGAACCGTTTATCGACATAACGAGCAGCTTTAGGTTTATTGCTTCTCATATATCTGGTGGAAATCGTGCAAAATGGATCTGTGTTAGTAAATTCATTCATTAATATATCCGCTAATTTTTTCACTTCATAAATCGTTTTGTATTTAATTTATAATGGTATATTTTTATACGAGTGGAAGGGCAGATGTATCGCTTGCCAATGCCAGCTCTGAAGCCATTCCGTTGAAAATACTACAATTTGTGGAATAATATCTAAAGAACAGGCCGATAAGTCAATGGTACTTATTGGAAATATATACTGAGTACAGTTATATAATACTTCATCGTTTACAAAGAAAATACATGACGTGCTTTTAAAAGGATGTCTGACTGTACACTAAATCATAGTTCATTCCGTATAACTGTGCACTTTAGCTCAAGTTCTGAAACGAACCCTCTGGCTGTCCATTACGTTAATTCTACTGCTGTGTCAAAATATACACATCCCATACGCCAGCGTATCGTGTTTATTTCAACACCTTTATATTGATGCATCATGAAAAAATACTTACAAATATACTTTCCACACGAAAATTTATCTGTTAATACGAGAGAAATTGTTCACTGTGTTAAAATAAATTCTGTGAAGTTTTAAACTGTTATAGCCGCAACAAAAAATCGTTTACATAAGCAAAGAAACGGGTGAGAGCACATTTCTGTGACAGTCTGTTCATACTATATGATCAAATTTTGCAAGCCACCGTGCTTTTAAAGTACCATCCTGAATGGAGACTCTGCTATAAATTGTTAATAATTTTGTTACAAAAAATATGATACACGTAAGTATATGAATAGTAAAGACATTACTATGACAGTCAGCGCACTATGTGTAGAACAAATTTGCAGATACACACACTGAGATCTTAAAGCACTAACAAAAAAAAACAGATACTGTTAAAATTTCTACAAACTACCTGTACTATACTACACTACTATATATTACACTACTACCACATATTACTAACTTTTGCATCAAAACTACTTACTATGAGAGTGCTTTTATTCCAATACGTCAAATAAATATACTTCAAGATCAGCACCAACATAACAATTACTCTTTAACTGGAGGCTATAATAATTAATGTGTCAATCTCTTCACAGTAAAATTATTAGAACAATTTTTCGATTGGGTGTTTTACTCCACAGTATAAAAGTTAACTCTTATATTTATATAACGGTGCTCACTAGTGGCTGAGTCGTTAAGACCACTGAATGCTGGTAGCTCAAATTGGGTTCGAATACAAATGAATGGTGGCTGCAGGATTAGTTCTCGTGATATTTCCCTTGCTGAACGTAAATGGGATTCAGTTTCCTTTAGAAATTCTTCCAGTATTTCTGCTTCTAGGCAGGTAGTTCTCCTGTGCTTTGCCATATTCAAATAACATAATGTTTTTAGAAAACCCTCTTATCCCCAGTTATGGAGTTGTTTTCCTAAAATTTTGGACTATTTTTGAAAATGTGTAGTTAGAAATTCATGTGTTGAAAGAATTTATGGAAATAAAGATGTGAAACCACCTTTTTTCAAACATTGTGTTTATACAATACGTGTATTGCTGTCGAAGTTTGATTATTGTGGCATTAGTTTTAAGAACTAATCAAGAAATTATTGTTGTTTTCAAAACATAGCAAATTTTACAACCTAACGTATTCTATTAACTTTTCGATGGCTTAACACTTTAACACTTTCAACATTAAGATTAATTATCTAGAAGTGAAAGAATTAGAAACTGATTTAATTGTCCCAACTTCTCGGACTTGATGTTCTGTGTTTACATATATTTCCGCAGTAAGCATTACAGTTGCAGTAAACATATATGCTCTCTATAGCATCAAAAGAGACTTGTTCCGAAATTTTAAAATAAAATGTTAATGTTGCAGCAGGAAGTAAAATAGTACCCTAATAAAATGAAATTGAATAAGGAGGGATTACAATGTTATCACGGACAGACAGAAGGAGACTGTAAAACAAATGATGATTTATGTTCAGCAGAAGCAAACAGTCATAAATTCCATATCTTTCCATATTACAGATACCCAGAGGAGCAAAAGGAAAAAGTAGCAACGCTTCAACACGACGTAATTCGTTTATTTTCCAAATTATTATAAGTTATGTGTTAATTTTATTGAAACAGAATTTGTGAGCTAAGTGCGTTTTGAGAAATATCTAATATTAAATTTCTAGCTTTTACTAATTCTATAAAGTAAAAGAAGTCTTAAAAAAGGAAATTATTTTATAAATTTCATTACATTAGCTTATAAGGTATTTCTCCCACCTTCTTGAGATGCCTTCGTGGTGTAGTAGTCAGCACGCTGGGCTCGTATTCGAGAGGTCCGTGGTTCGAGTCTCGGCAAGGGCATTGCTCATTTTTCATTTTTCCCTCTTCGAAATAACCTAGTGACTGTTTCAAAAAGTACCTAATGTCTCTATAAGCTTATTGACGTACCTTCCGATTTACTTATTAATAGTGGGATTTATCGATGTTTAAGTTTTACGTGCACATTTGTGCGTATTAGAAGCAAAGGAAGTACTTTAATGGTAGATTTGCAAATATATTGTATATCTTCACCGTAATTTTGTCCTATTTTTATTCACCGCAATTATTTCTGCTTCATAATTGTACTTTTCATCATAATAACTAACTTTTTATATAAAGGTCCAACGACTATATTGTTCAAAACAATTTAGGATGAAAACTTTCAAAATTATTTTGAACAGGCTTTCTATACTTCTACAAAACATTTAAGTTTATACTCAGAAATCTCCATAAACCTTTAAAAGTTCTCAACTTCCAACTATTATGAACCTAATTACCTGTTATGAGTGCACGGAAGAAACTAGGGCAAAGTACGTAAATGAGAAGCAAATTAGTCCTCCTCATCTTGCAAACGAATTTTCGAAAGGGGTAAGTGATGCTCGAAACAATATTTGATGATGGCGTAAAAACAGATCCACAGATATTAAATACACCGAATAGGAACTCAGTCATCATTCAACCGAAAAGCTGGGTTTTGAAAAACAGGTTTAAACTCTGTAACCGATATTGTTTAGAAATGATAAAAAGGACATTTTATGATTTATAAACAGTAGCGGTTACAGAGTGCCAGACATCGGGGTAACAATATTGACATCATAATGCTTCGTTGATATCGCAAGTTCCTCAAACATTTTTTTTTCACATGTTGACATCGTCATCGTTTTTCATTATTTTTTCCCCATACCTTCGTCATAGTTTTCTGGCATTTAATTTGCATAAAAAATTAATATTCGATATAATATTTAACATGTATGGTTAAAGACTCAAACGTTTTAAAACATATTTAACTAACATCTGCATTTAACTCAAATAAAAATGCAGGTAATAACTAACACATAGTTCAAAACTATTTTGGATAAAAATTCGAATTTATTTTGAATAGGTTTTCTACATTTCCACGAGAAGTTTAATTTAATAACTAGAAACCTTCTTTAACCTTTAACGGTTTCTCAATTTTCAAGGTACTATAAGGAACCTAATCATCTCTTAGAGTACACAGAGGAAACTGGATCAAAGTACGCAAATGAGAAGCAAATTAGTTCTTTTGATCTTGCGAACGATTTTTCGAAAGGGGCAAGTGCTGCTCGAAAGAATATTTCCGAACAGCGTAATAAAAGACCCCAGATATTAGATACATTGAATAGTAATTCCGTCATCTTTGAAGCGAAAAACTGGGTTTTGAAAAACAGTTTTAAGCTGTGTAATGGATTTTATATAGGATGATAAAAAAGAGAACTTTTGGTGCATTGATACGTTGACAGCACAGGAACAAGATGATTAAATAAACTTTTTTAATTTTTGCGAATAGTCGATGTATATATTTCATTTACTCTTTACTCCGTCGTATGAAATTTTGGAAGTAATTTTGTCTTATGACCTTCATTAATAAGAAGACGTTTCTTCAACGTTAGTAGTATCTAATTTGGAATATAAGGGACGAAATTAATTTAAGTTATGCTATCTTAGCACAAAAGTTCAATTAAATAAATGTTTAATTATATCTTCTTCTTCAGTATACATACGGAGTACATTCATATTTATATATATCCATAAATATACGGATACGCTGTAATATAATTATTTAATTAATAGAAACAAACTCACTAATGTAGAGTGAGTATTCTCCGAAAATGCATAATGACATCTAGATGCATTTACGCCTAAATATTCAGTTAGAAAAATGTTTTTAAAAGGCTGTAGTAGATAAAGCCGAAGGCACATCGTTAAATAAATTAAAATAGGAGCTGGATCAGAAATTAACTGTGAATACAAAGCTTACATAATATTAGTGTTTCACTAAATTTTCTTAGAAAACGTAATATAAAACTGATGCACGCTATTTATATTCTACATTTTAATTAAAAACTATCATTATAAGAAATTCGTAGCTAAATTATTTAAGTCTTGAGAAATTTCTAAATGAACGAAGTTTAACCCTTTTAATGTTCTAACCAAAGCGTATTCTGTATATTCTATTCTGCGAAATATGAGCAAATAATTTAAAGGAAATTTATATCGCTGTTTTAAGTAGTGGCTTAAGGCGATACTTATGTAATTCCACTAAGCGTTCAGATTTGACTTTAGCAATTGCAAAAGGCAATTGAACAAGCATGCCATTCTTAAAACATTTCGGAAGACAGTCGTCAACTAGCAACGCCTACACTTCAGTTTAGAAGTACAGTATCATATATACTAACTGACAGATTTTTGACCCACTTCTGGAAACAATGTTAACTTACAGAAGTCAGACGCTAATTTCTTAGTTTGAAATGTAACCATTGTAAGATTGTTTGAGAAATCGAAAGTAATAGCTATTTTACGTCGAAAGAAGTAATGCGTTATCAAAGAAATACAATATCCTATATTTATTACATTACTGTGTTTTTCTTGTCATTTAATTCTAGCGTTATTACTTTTAGTAATAACGCTAAAACTGGGTTAATTTGTAAGTAATACAACTAATAATAATTCTTAATCTTCTCTTTCTTAGTAGTAATTCTAATCTGCTAATGTAACTATTATCCAGAAAAGAATATACTTTTTTAACTTTAAATTCGATTCTGCTGTTGAATAATTTCCCATATTGAAAAAAATCGGGTTGCAAAAATCATTCTTTAAACTGATCGACAGTTGTGTAATGGAACTGAAAAAATAGCATGAAATTAATTAACGGGAGAGTATTTCAGATAATTTTCACGTGCTTCGAAACACTACCTGAATACGCTGAAAGAACTTTACCCCTAATAAAGGCATTTTCATTAATACAATGGTTTTCTTCCCTGAAGGAACATCGCATTGTTATATTTACTTCAAAATGACAAACAAAGTAATTTTACGTTAGATGATATCATATTATTACTATACGAAACATAAGTACTTCGTTATATTGTTGAATATCTATCGTTTCATTTCTTTGTATATTACGGGACATATTTTAAAGACTAATAAAAAGTAAGGTGATTTTTTGTTTACATCTGCATGCATATTTCCTGATCAGCTGTTACATACCAACCTGGGCTCTAGAATAAGCATTTAAAAGTGTTCTAACTCAACAAATTCGCACTAAGCATTTAAAAGTGTTCTAACTCAACAAATTCGCACTAAGCATTTAAAAGTGTTCTAACTCAACAAATTCGCACTAAGCATTTAAAAGTGTTCTAACTCAACAAATTCGCACTAAGCATTTAAAAGTGTTCTAACTCAACAAATTCGCACTAAGCATTTAAAAGTGTTCTAACTCAACAAATTCGCACTAAGCATTTGAAAGTGTTCTAACTCAATATTTTCACAAATTTCGCACTTAAAAACTCGAAACGTTTTATCTTTAACTTGTTAAAGGATAATAAATATTTTTATAATTGGACTTCACCATCAACGGAGTCCATAAAAAGTCTCTATATATAGATTTTCTATTTACAAACTCCTCGCACCTCCAGTGCTAAAAATATTTTCTAAAATCACTATAGCCTATTCAAGAAATTTTGTATTTGGATGACATTCATGCAGGCGATTGATACTTCTGATGTATCTTTGAGAATCTGATGTAATAGAAACACAATATTTTTAATGGTTTCCTCAGTTGGTTCTGTTTCTTGCTACTGTCCCCGAAATGTTTACCGTCTTTGCTCAAATATAGCGGATGACTCGGAGGATAAAGTTTCTGTAAAATACATTTTAGCGGTAATAACTACGGTATGCAATAAGTTTTAGCGATATAACAAATACACCCAAAACTTTAGTATCGTAGAAAAAAAAAGGAAATAGAGGGTTGAAACAAATCCTACCATATTTTCTGCCAGGTTAATATTATTAAACTTCCGGCTTGTAAAACGCAGGACAACATAACTTAAAGGATTAATATATTAATATCCTGTAAACTCCATATCATCTCTGAAATAAGACATGTAATGAGAATGGTCTCAACTTGACAGCTCTTTTTATCTGTAGCCACAGTTACGTTAAAGAAATTCGCCTAACGCTTGGATTCACCGAGATGATAAAAATTGCACCCCTAGGGACTGAGCACAAAATAAAATTTTTAAAACGGTTTCATAAAACAAACAAATGACATTTTCTTTCTCGCTTGAAAGAACTGCCCTCGCAGCATTTTAGATCTATACTTTACACGATACCAGTATAATCGCATTTTGCACAGTAAATGTAAGCCTGGAAATAAAGTAACTGCAGAAACAAATAATAAAAGTGACACTGAAGTGCGTCAGAAAAGTTTCCTGGAGGTTGGCGACAAATTGGCTGGAACTTGCCTTTCGCTGCTTATGGTGCAGCCGGTATCTTTGGAGTTCATTTCATTCTCTTCTTTTCGAGATCTCTTGGCTATTTTATGTCGAAATTTTGCTTTAGTCTGGCGTTTATGAGCGCGAACTAAGATAAATTTTGTAAACAACCAGACTTTTTAAGCTTATAGCGTAAGACTTATATAAAAGAACCTCTCATTACTTGCAAACTGTTTAACTCTAGTTTAAGTATTTATTCTTAATATTTTAGGAGATTTACTAGAAAGCGTATATTGAAAGATCTTTTAGAACATGTAATTCTTCTTACTCTGAATAATATCCTTTTTGATTACTGAAACCTGCCTAATTAGTAAAATATTTTGAGATTGTCAAGAAATTGCCTTCTATTAGAATTAGAACCCTAAATGTTAGTTGTTGTTCAGTTTAACTGTTGGAATATCCACAAATAATTTTAAATGGATAATTTTCCTCTAATTGTATAAATCACTATGCATTGCCATCATAAAATAAAATGAAAATTATGATATTCTTGATGTCTGCATGTTAGTTTCTTACACACCTTGCGGAAGACGTGAATTTTCTTGTGTTGTTAATAATATTTTGCAGGATACATTTTAAAGAGCAGCTGCTTTTGAGGCACTAAATAAGCCATTCATCTTTCAAAACACTCAGAAAAACCTGGGAAATATACTTCATGATCTAGGTATAAAAATAACACATGAACCAAAGACAGACAATTGATACCGCTTTCTTCCAAATGAAACTGCTGAAAAAAATTACGTAAATGACGGCCAAGTAATTTAATTTAAAGGTTCCTTATTGGGCGTTTTGCCATCATACTATAAGTTACGAGACAGAACTGATACCACTATCAAAAATAAGTTAATGAAGTTTAAAAATATATAATTGTAGCCATAGCTGTGCCATATGCAACAATCTAATCAATTTTATTTATAAAATGTTTTCAGTTTTATATTATTTTGTTTTACACTGCTTATGGAACTAGGACGCTTGGTTAACTACCACTTTTCGTCTAAAACATACCATTAGATAAAGAATTCGTTAAATCTCTTGCTTATAATGCATAGGATGGATAACTGAAAGAAATTCATTTAGGAAAAGTTTTTTGACAATGGAAATATGGAAATTCAACTATCACGGATTAGATTTGAGTATTTGGGTTACAGTACAGCAAGCGAGAGTTACCTGCCTAATGGGAGGGATGCCTTTACAAAGGTCCTTTCAAGTCGAAAATCGAAACGAGAACTTTCATTTACTAGGTGAACGGGTTAAGTACTTATACCATGAAAGCATGCACGAAGCAATGAAATAATTCCTTGTATTCTTCCCAGTCTAAAAGATGACTCGAAAGAGATACGAGAACCAGTTGACTAGAACTACGTAGTGTCGAATTATCGTTCCCCACATTTTAAATATATACAACACCGTAGAGTCTATTAGGTTTTTAGAAACATGGAACATGACACAGTAACTGTCCTCTCTCCAGGATTATAAAGACAAATTTTACACGTATGAGCTGGATTTACATCACGAAATCACGCACGTTGGAATGTGTTATTCCTTGTGAGGTAACTACAATATGAAAATAAACAGATGCAAAATTAAGAAATGTTTATTGTCTTATTTTCATTCAGTTTAAATGAGCTTTAAAATAAAATAATTAGAGCATGTGAACGATTTATGGAACGAGTTGGAAAGATTAAGTTTATGCTCTGAGTTTTTCGCATTCATATAAAAATTTCGTATTTGCATTAAAATTAAATTTCATTTGAAATGCGTGTAGATTTTCTTCCAGGCCTTAGAAGGTTTTTTGATTAATCTTAAAACCCTCCTGAATTTCATACAAATTAAAATTTGATTTGAAAATGCTCAGACATGGACTTAATTCAGCATGCAACTAGGGCAAATTAATAGATCAGTTTAAAACTCTAATCAGTTTAAAAACTTACGGTACATATGTTTTGGTTTAATAAATTTGTTTCCTATTTTAGATAACTTATTATTTCATCATTAAAATGCAGTATCATTATGACAAAGCCTGCGGCACTGCGCCTTTACAAAGGGACAGAAAACTTTCCGAATTCTAATGAGGATATATTTATGCTGCAGGGTAAAATTTATATGTATCACAAACGCTTCATAGAAAGCTGGAGTTAGATGTATTTGACTTTATTTGTGCTTCCAGGAATAGTGCCCGCATATTTCGAAAATTTCTAAAAGATGTGTCAGTGATAAATCTCTCTCTACACAGTTTTGAAGCATATATATATTGAAAGACCGAATGTTTCTATACATTTTAAGTCTGTCTATTAATGATATCTCAATGCTAGTCCTTCGTCTGCCTGCATATGAAAACATGTTTATCTACTATCTATATTCAGAAGAATAACGTTTTCCCCGAATATAATAATGAACCTTCTATGTTTCGAAAGTAAACAGTGATGTACCAAGCGATCTTACAGAAACAAATTTTTGTACGCTGAAATTTATAATTAAGGATCCCAGTGTGTATAAAGCTATAAAGCTATAAAAGCGAAAGAAAAGCTATTAAAATCTTGATTAGTAATTGTAAAAATATGATACAGCAAAAAAGATGTGATAACTGCTGAGGTATCTCCCTCTTAGCAATTTTATGAATATGCAATTTTGTGCATTTCACTTTACCAGTTAAAAGCAACGCAGATTATATCCAATGTTGGGTCGTTAATAATTCATCTACACCAAGGGTAGGATAACCTTGGTATGCCACCACAGCATTTAATTTTCAATGATTTATTCACGTCATGCATTCTAGAACTAATGTAACTAATTTATTCATCTTCCCTCATAAGGGTATCATTGAAACGTACGCGTTGCTAGTAAGTGCAGAATAATTTATGTGATTAAAGGATTTCTACTATCATTTAGATTTCCTTCTATCAATATTAATGAAAACTTCAGATTCTTCTGTTTATTTCTTTATCCTGTTGAAGTAAATGTCTCGAATGGTCTTAGGCTTACTACATTTTTAAATACACTGCTAAACATTGAAAGATGAGTCGCGTTTTGGAAGAAATACATAAGCTGCAAATAGTTTTGTATAAAATTGCAATAAGAGTGTCTGTGTGAACCTTTAAATGTACGACAGGAGAAAATTTGGCTCAAAATTAGTTTATTTAGTTTAAGAGAGAAACATGCTGCCTCAAGTGCTTGAGGTTTGAAATGTTTCAGCATTTGGGAATAAAAAAAACTTAAACCAATAGTTCTGCTAGAGATTTAATTGATATTCACAGGGCTTTACATTGTGGTTTTCCAAACCGCTAAAATGGCTGAACATTTGCGTAGCAGGGAGTTTACATGTTGATCTAGCAAACAGTAAAACAATAATTTAGAGTCAATCTATTGGCGTCGGATTCACGTTGGGTGAACATTCCGGCCACTCCCATAATCGATTTCTTACGCCAAAAGGAAATCTTCCACAATATCACCTCTATGCTATCGAGCAGTATTGTCCATCAAAAGGAATCTATCCTCGATGGCTGAAGCATAAGGCAAGACCAATGGTCCAGAGATCTCATCCCTGCACATTCTACCCGTGAACCGGACGATTTATGAGTTCGTATATGCACCTACACTTCCTGCTCTTGTTCACAGGCTTCCAAATCAATTTTGTGAGCAAAATTAGGATTACGTATTGTCCTATGTTCTGTTCACATTAAGGTACGGCCATCGCTTGTCTCCAAGCAGAATCTTTATTCATTTGTGAACAGAGCTTGATGCTGCTATACGACTCCAACTACGATGCAGATCTTCCCAGTTTCTCCATACAATATGGTATCTGACAGCCAAGGAAACATACAGAGGGTGTTTACGATTTATGTAACGAAATGGATTTCCTCCATGAATTTAAATATTAATTTTAAAGTGCAAACGTGACTGGTATCAAATTGGAATAAGATTTAGCTATCTTTTGAAGCATTAAAAATATTCTTTGCTTTAAAATGGCTCTGAAAAATACACAATGAATCGAAGACTATATTTTTGCGCTGTCCGAAGAGAAATACTCTTATTCAATTATTGAAAAAAAGATTTGAAAAGCGTCGTTTTAATATTTCTACACGTAAAATAAGTGACCTAATTAATATGAAAGGAAAGAAGCGTCAAAGTTTACATCTGACTGGGAAGGTAGGTACAGCTCTTATTAAATCTAAAGTCGCATCTCATGTTTTAAAGGAAAATCTAGCATCCCAAAGAGCTTATAAGGTATTTCTCCCGCCTTTTTCGCATGCCCTCGTGGTGTAGTGGTCTGCATATTCGACGCGTAACCGAGAGGTCCGTGGTTCGATTCCCGGCGAAGGCATTGCTAATTTTTCGTCCCTGCTTCGAAATAACCTAATGTCTCTACACAGACGCCCGAACTAAAAAGGTGGTGGATGATGATCCTCCGCCACCGGGGTTTCGCGATTGGGTCCCCAAAACCCCAGTCGCTCTTTAAAAGGAGGAGTATATAAGGTATTTCTCCCGCCTTCTTCGCATGCCTTCGTGGTGTAGTGGTCTGCATGCTCGACGCGTAACCGAGAGGTCCGTGGTTCGATTCTCGGCGAAGGCGTTGCTCATTTTTCATGTCTCCTGCCACCAAATAACCTAATGTCTCTACAAGCTATTGCAAAATCTTTAAATATTTCTGTAGGAACTGTGAATAAAATTTTAAATTCCGATTTAAGGTTAATAAAAAAAAAGAAACAAAAAAAAACATGATGTTCATCGCCTAACGCCGAGACGTGTTTCTTAGAGTAAGATCATGCGCAGATTGCTGTATTAAAATTATTTGGCAAGTGAAAAATGGAAATAAATAGTTGCAATTGATGAGGCTTGGATATACGTATCTGATTGCAATACTATTATATATATAAAAACGATTTACTACCGAAAAAGAGGAAAAAAGACTTAATATATTGGTTCAGAGAAAACAAGGAAAGTTTTTCTAGAGGTTTTATGGTTATTAATGGATTCTCTTATAACGGAAAACTTAAAATAAGAAAAGTAAAAAACGATGTCGAAATTAATTCGGATTACTATCAGAAATATATTTTAATACCTATTTTTAAATTTGTTTTAATACCTATAGAAAAAAATCCTTTTCTTTATCCAAACCATCTTGACTCTGCTAAGTTCCATCAGAATAAGGCTGCTCTATTGTTTGAAAAAATGAGAAATGAAATCAGAATTGAAGCTATTCTCTTTAAATGCATCCCTTCCGAGTCCTCTGTCTCTCCTATATATTGCTGTGCATTTGAACTGTTATGTATTACATATTTCAGTTGTGAATTAAAATGTCTTAATTGTTATGATTAACTTAATTTTGCTTTCAGACTTAAAGATTAATTTGTTTTTATTTTGTAGTTGAACTTAAGTTTCTTTGCCTTGTTGAAAAGTAATTGTTGTCATTTAATTTTTTCTTGACAGTTTTGGTTAACTCTGATTTTAAGTTGCTTGAGTAATTAATTTTTCTTCTTTTACTTTTGGTAGTTTGGTTAACTATTTAAATTTTTGTTTAGTTAATACCTTTTTCTTAACTTGGTTGCTTAATGTTTAATCTCTTGTTTAAGTTGACCCTTAAGGTCAATTTTTTAAAGCTCTTTTAACGTTTTTGCTTACACAAGTTGGTGTTTAAAGTTTTAATTAAGTTTTTAATGTGCCCCCTTTTCTGCTAAATTTGGGATCCATATTTTCTGACTATGGTGGTCGTTTTGGTGTTGTGGAAAACATACAATTTTTCCTACATGATTATTATATTTTAATTGAAGTAATTTTTATTTTCTGACTATGGTGGTCGTGTTTGGTGTTGTAGAAAACCTAAGAAATTTTTCTATGTGATTATTATATTTTAATTGAGGTACTTTTCTTCAGTCTTGTATTAATTAGTATTTAAAAAAAACTAATCTTTTATTCTTTCGAAAACTTTTTACGTTGCCTTTTGGGGAATCTAGATTTATGATCTCGTTTTCAACTTTCTTCACCCGCCAGACAGTGGTCTGGGAAGCATCTGTCATCAATGGAAACTTTTGCACCCTGCCAGAGAGGGTAATTTCAACCTACAGTACCATACGCCAAGGTCGAGGGGACGGGGTGATTTGCTTACTCGCAGGCTTTTTCTATGCTGGATTGAGACCCGAGAAGAGGCTAGCTCTGCTGACGGGTTGATGACCTTGGAGGTTCAGCGATTATTCGCCAATTTCAGGAGTTCGAACTTCCTGGCTTCACCTTCCTGTGTGTTTTTTCCCCCTGGGGTTGCCGGGAAATTGGCCTGTCTTGTACCATCTAGGATCACCAAACGAGATTTGCCGAAAGGAAGAAAAAGGCTTCGAGCGATCTACGAGGCAGAGACAGAGAGACGTTGGCAGACGGCGAGAAGGAGAAAGACTGAAGGTGTGACCAGACGAGTAAACTGACTGCGTTATCAGAGAATGATGTCGGAAGAAATGGATGAGAGAAGGCTCCTATGGAGGGCGACGAAAATGACAAAACATTTCAATAACTAATTGTTATTTTTTTCTCTCCTTATAGAAAGCAAGTGAAATGGCAAACCAAGAAAATTTTGTTGACGTCTACTGCCATGATTTTGTATCCACGTATCTTCATGTACCCTAACCATTGTCAAACTCGGTATGAAAATTTTATTTTTACCTTTTTGAAACACCACCACCCTCACCTATGTAAAATTTGTATTAAGTAAGTTTATCTCTTAATAAATCCTGTATTTAATTTAACTTCTCTTGAAATGTTTTCACTTTTTAATTTAGAACACTGGACCCAATAGTATTTTAAGTGACACAACGCATAATTTAATTACTCTGTTGGAGTATCTGGTAACTATTTACAGTTTATTTGAACACACAGGTTTTACATTTGAACACAGTTTTACAGTATATATGTTGTTTATCATGTATGTCACAAACTTTTACACCCATGCAATATTTGTCATATTCATGTGATTTAGAATTGTTATCCAAATTTTGACTTTCATTTGAGGTTGAACTTTAAAACTTAAACACTTAAGTTAGTAAAACTCCAACAGAACTTTTAAAACAAACTCTTTATAAGCGGCATCCCAAAACATTGGATGGACTCTGAAAGATTGTGAAGGAGGAGTGGAATAAAATCAACCTTGATGTTTTAACTAAAGGACGTTAATCTT
Organism: Stegodyphus mimosarum; assembly: GCA_000611955.2. Classification (NCBI taxonomy): domain Eukaryota; kingdom Metazoa; phylum Arthropoda; class Arachnida; order Araneae; family Eresidae; genus Stegodyphus; species Stegodyphus mimosarum. The sequence goes on from KK112494.1 coordinate 312,547, forward strand.
GGAAATCAAGATGTGGTATTTCAGTAAAAGGGCTATCAGGCTGAATAAGTTAGAAAATAAAATTATAAGGTTTTTACATATATATCTTTGAAAAATCGTTACAAAAATGGGTTAACTTCCTCTGTAGACTGCAAGTCTATATGTAAACAAGACATACCGTGGTTCCGTTTTTATCACTAATGGTCATTCTATAACCCAGAAAGTCTTGTTTTGCAAGACAAGGAGCATTTTGTATAACTTCTCTGAAGGCTGGTTATGGAAAGAAAAATTGTCGGATTCTATTGTTGCATATAACTGATCTTGACCGAAACTTCTACGAACATCTTCAGAAGTTTAGTTTGGTTAGGTTTATTTGATTATTACAGAGCACTCGAGGCTGTCTGCCTAAGAGGAGGGATAAAAAAAACTGGGTCATATTACACATGAGAAAAACCACGAAAACACCTGTGCAGGCAACCCATTCGCCGGACCGACTACCAATGTTCAACAATTTTATTGCTTGGCCGCAGGTGGGCCCCAAAAAGTTTAGAATCTGTTTCTAAGTTGACAATTTACACTTCCAGACACGCAAAAGAAATTTGTTACTGGCCATTCTGATTCATCTGTTATTCACTTGTTTCCTGACCGATTGCTCTTCAAGCCATATTATTGCTGTAAATCTCTATTTTGGCATTTTGTATGAACTCTTTTGAAGAGAGAATGCCGTAAATGCAAATATCGCGCTATGCAAGCAGCGTAATATGGATCTCCAACTAAGTGATGATTTTTTGAATTCCTACAATTTCATATTTTGAAATCATTGATCCTGTATCGTATAAGAAGTATACTTCTTCTGGTGTCTTTGAAGCATCGGATTCGTATTCAGTATATTTTAAATATGATTTACGTAGTAAGTAAGCGTAGTATTGAGAAAACAGGATAAATTCTGGAAATTTAATTGAAATATTGAAGAGAGGTAACATATTTTGGAAGGAAAGCATAATTCTTCAAGAATTTTTACTTTTTATCACCTTCTGCAAAATTTAAAGCCTCTTTTGGCTTGACGCGCTAAATAGTGTGACACTGCAAGATGAGTCTAAAGTACAGCTACCTTTTTGGAGTAAATATAATGTGTTACTGTACATTGTAGATGAAAATATATATTGAACTTGAAATTTTGTTCTTTTTATCACGAAAATCGGGTCCGATCATTATATCATTTGCCAAAGAAAACCTAAGTACTCCGAAGCTACTTGCAGAGAGGACGGCTGAGTAACAGAAAACTAGAACTGTGATTTTAATGCAGCAATTTTGTAATCGAGTGTTAGAAAATGAACAAAACAGTTACTTGCAATAGGGAATACTGAGAACGGAAAACATCTTGAAAAGATTGGCCAGTGGCACCGCTGTTGCCACAAGTTAAAGGTAAAGGAAGTGCTCGAAACGGCGAGCAGTGTGAAGTAATAAAATGAGTTTGGTTGGCATTTCGTGATTAGTCTACAGCTTGGAAACTTGGCTTTCTAATAATATCTCATTTACCATAGTTATAGTACTACTATAATCACATGACTAATTTCTGACTCATCCTGTAAAATGATTACAACTTACTATTTGCTCAGTTGGTAAAAGCTCTTTGTGGTGCTTGCCTTGACCATAAAATGTTACCAATATGTATCTTACTGACTTCCAAATATCAAGATAGATATTTTATCTTACCTTTTGAAATGATTAATGTATTACTGTCATAAGCAAAACACCAAATCATGTTACCAGCTATAATTTTTTTTAAAGTATCGGATTATTATTCGTCCTTTCAAACAAAACTTGACATGCAGTTATTCGGGCTTCCTGCTGTTTTGCAGTTACTGTTTGAGACAGGAAAAAGAAATTTTCTTTTTTCCTTCTTTTTTGTTTTAAAGACGTTATAAAAATTTTTCCATGCCTTATCTTCGATGTTAAACTCATATGATAACATTCGAAGAAACAGTTGTCGATTTTTCTACAGTTATTGCTGAGCATTTTCTTTAATATCATCCACTGGAGATTCTAAAGATTTATCAGTCCTAAGTACTAATCTTAGCAATATGTGCAAGTCTTATTAGTACAACATTCGTATTGAGGAAGATATGAAATTGTATTAATCTTCGTAGCCTGTGAGCACCATTTCAAAAACATTTCTTGCAGTTTTATTATCTTTAACAGAAAAGGCTATCCCTTAAGTTGTTCATTCTTGTAATGTGCAAACACCACACATTGTCTTCTTAAAATAAAGTGGAAAAATTTTGCTTAAAATGGTTTCCGCAAGTACGAGATTCCTTAAGCAAAGAATGTTGAGACGCATTACTAATTATCAACTGACAACTTCTCTGGTCTTAGCTGCAAAATTCAACGCTTAAAATGTTTCGGACTCATTGTGTATGTCATTCCTTGACTGCACTTAACGCGAAAAAATTGCACAACATTTACACATTTCTAAAGTAGTTTTGTATTAGTAAACATACATGATATTTATTCAGAGTTAGATTATAGATTCTGTTTAACACGTTAACTGCTGCGTCGCCCGTATTCGGGTGATGGAAAACACTCTGATCAGACCTCGTCATCCGTATTCCGGTGACGCATATTTGTACACTTATGAGGTAAAATAGGTATTTGAAAGAAATGATTGATGAATGGTGAAAGAAAGAAACGAAAATGATTGCTGCCGGCAGCTAAATTAATTTCATTCACTAAACTGAATTTTGTATTCATCAGTATTAACTTTTCTTTCTTCCTAAATAACCTGTTCTTGTAAAATATGAATAGTAGCATCTAAAAAGCATTTATTATCACTGCTTTTATCAGTACCAGAATCAGAACCTGACGATATAATTATATTTATAATTATCTCTCTGAAAAATCTCGATTGTTCCTCATAGCAACTATTCGAATTTTTTGTAATTCGTAAGAGGTTCCTTTTGACTGATATATGATCCACTTAAAAATAAGTTTTCATTTTTCTTTTACACATTGCAAAAAAAAATAGGGCAACAATTTTAAAGCAAACAAAATGTTAACCATTCATTATTACAGAAAACATATTTGGATAAGATGAAATAATTTTCTAATCTTACACACTTTCTTACTTCGTTCTTGAGGAAAGATTTTCAACTGAATGTATGTTGCGAAATGTTTTGTTCTAAAATATTCTGAATTCCTACAATCAGAAACAATTGGCGTATGGCATAACAGAGCTCGTGGTTTGACGGAGATTTTCTCACAAGCTAGCGTGGCAGTCAACGTGTTAATTATGGTGGAGCACGCAAGAGGTTCTTAAGGAATTAAGTAGAAAACAAATCAGTCATCATCAAGGCTTTATTGTCTTTTAATTTCGCCAAGCAGTAACCCTATGGGAAAGATCCTTGAACATTATTAGTTCAAACCGTGTTAGGGCTGAGTGAATGGATGTTTTCTTGGTTTTCCGCACGTACAACATGAATGTGGACAAGATTCTCATAGAAAGTATACCATGGAGGCTTTTTATCTTTCGGCCTAATAGCCACAATGTACTTCGCCATGATTAATCAATCCAGTATCTTAAGGGCGTCATTTTGCAAAGCCAATCATTTCTGTTTAAGAAGATATATAGTTCTCCCGTGCTTTTCAACAATCGAGTAACCAACCAGTCTTTTAATTATTCGAGGAGTCATAAATCAATGCTAACATGTTTTGCAAGTAATGGTTTTCTATAGAGATGTATAGAATTTATTTGAGATATGAAGAAGAAATGCTTTTTAATGATGAAAACAATATAAACATTTTTGAAAAATAAGCTGAATAACGTGCAAAATTTTGTAACATTGAAATCAACATAAAATATTCTAAAAAGTGAGTTGAATAATGTGAGATGCTAGAGAGACCTCAAAATTTACTTACATATAACATTCAGTTTTACTTCAGCAGTCAAAGGTTCTGTGACAGCACTGTTATTTACTTCACACCTCAGGATTATTTCATTGTCCGAAACCTCAATTTCAAGGGTAAGGATACTTGATATATGACCTGATATCACGCTGGTCACACTTGAGACCTAAAACATGAATACAAATACATTTGAAAAATAATCCAATAGAAGATAAATTCTTATAAAATATTAATGCTAAATTTATACAGTGCAGTTTAATAATTGTTCCAAAATGAAAAATTATTTAAAGTTTGCCTTTTATTTAACGCAAAGTTTAAATTAATTTACAGTTACTTAGATACTGATTTTGTAGAAGCGTGTTATGTTTAAAGCAAGAATTATGTTCTGTGCTTATTTTAAAAATTAATATTAAGGTTAGCTGGACGTTAATTCAATAAGTGAATGTAAAGTGTTAAATTATTTTTATTTTGATGGTTTTTGCAATTAACTGAAACAATTTCTCTCATCTCCTTAATATTTTGACATTTTTCTTTCGAAATCCGTAGTCAGTAATGCTATTTCGTCTTAAGGAAAGTTTTAGAATTTGATTTTAATTATTTAAGTAATAGATTTTAAGGAAACGTTTTGAATTAAATGAAAATTAGTATTCTACTAGTAAGTTTAAGTACATAAATAAACAGCAACATCAAACCTTGGAAAGAAAGTTAGTAACGTTAGAAAGAGGGAAAGTGGGAAGAAATGCCGTCTGTTGAAATATAAAACTATTTCTCTAAGCTATCGTCCTAATATATAGGAGATAATTTAAGCCTCGCTTCGCCTGAAAATAGGAACAGAAAATTAATAAACTGTGAAACTTTAAAAAATAATTTAAATATTTTTAATGGAGTGTTTACGAAGAACATGTTATACAGTTCATAAGGCTATTTCGGTGTTATTTAAATGACATTTAAGAAAGCTGTTTATTTTCACGATTAGGAGTATTTTACGGCTGCGAAATTTTCTTATCCAAAACTTGCCCTCTCTGAAATTTCACTGCAATAATTAACAAAAGCATTCACATTTACATTTCATTTATCAATATATTATTTATGATAATCGGTCAAAATGAGTAACTAAAAGCGGAACAAGAATCCTCACTGATATACTCATTTTACAATCTGAACGTTTTGAGCAACTTTTCAAAAATGATTGTCTTACATCTTTTTGTGTTAAAGAAGAAAACATATTTTTTTTGGATAGGGAAAGGGCACAGTCCCTCTTGGATTCAAATTTAGATTCGAAACGTATTGTTTGAAACTTACTTTTCGGTGAAATATTTATTTTCTTTCTGTATTTCTATTTTCAGAACTAATTTTTAAAAGTTTAATGCCTTAAACACACGGAAGTATAAATATATTTCTGTTCAAGAGATATATTGCTAAATAAACTAAAATGTATATCAAAGGACTGCCATCGACGTTCACTCCTATTATGATCGAGATTAACGATTTCCTTTCAGCAAAAGTATGTTATTTTCTGCATAAAATATGTCCATTTTAGCCTTTGATACATCATCAGCCGATTGAAATTCTTATCTCCTACGGATCTTTCAGGGAACTGAAAATTTTGCGTTCGCATCATTGGATTATCTGAGATTAAACGTGACATTGTTTGAGGGCATATCGTATGTTGGATTTAGTTGAGATATTTCTGTATGCTCTACTGTAGTGAAAATGTTGATAAAAGTATTTTGCAATATATTCTGTAGCAAAGGAGTTTTTTCTGTAATTGAGAGGAATTAGGTAAAATTATTCGCAACTAAGTCATTAAATCAGCTACTTACTGGAGTCCGAATATTTAAAACTTAGATACAATAGCGATGGCTACACGTTATATTTAAATATGATGAAAATACACTGAAGAGCTAAACATTATGACCGTCTACTCAATAACGCATTGCTCGACCTTTGCTCTAGAAAGCAGCTCCAACTCGCCTTGGCATCGACGCCACAAGTTCTTGGTAGATGACTGGAGACATGTTGTACTAAATGTCTAAGCTGCTGTCACGCAAAATTAAGACATTCCGACATGGTGGGTTTTAGCTCTGAGCTGCCACTAAATGACATCCCAAATGTTATGACAGAAGTGAAACACACCTCAAATTTATCATAAAAGTGAAGCAACAACCTGTGTTAGGCGTAGAATTTTAGCACAGAAACTCTATCGATTTCTAGGGCGAACAAAATCGCTCTTGATCAGAAGCAAAGAAATCTACAGATTTCTTATCAGATTAGAAGAACAAGGAACAACCTACTACTTAGATCTTTAGTTAAAGATTTCCTGCAAGCAAATTTAAAATTTACAAACCAAAATGTATTATGGAAATAAACTTTTTAAATTCTAATTTATTTCGTCAATTTCTTAAAACAGAAATGTGAGCTTACAAACAGATAGGTATGCTTAAACGCGAAATGTTTGGAAGTAACGTACATAATTTATAATAACAAAATTTATAAATTATATTTATGCATCATAAGTGCTAAATATATACATATGGTCCCTGTAGCCTACGAAAACTCTGAGAAGAAATATATTTAAACTTAAAATACAACTCACTTAGTTTTGAATTCACTACATTTGTGATATTCGAAAAGATTTCAAAGAAGTTATAAGTCTTCTTGTTAGTTTTTTCAAATTTCACATCTTAGGTCCAATTTATACTTCTTACAACTTGTTTACATATGAATATAATGAGCTAGGTAGAATAATAACTTGACAATATTTTTTGAGTAATAAACCAAAGTGACTTGAAATATTTTCCCCAAATTTACATGGAATTTTTAAGCCTTCCCTTTGCGAAAGGAATAACAAAAACAAAATTGTTTTCTTTTCCAGAATTAAATACTTTATCCCCGTATAATTCAAAGTTGTTTGTGAAATTATCTGAGCAAAAACAATCTTTCTGTATAATAATAAACCTGTTTTACTTAAATATTTTTAAGTAAATAGCTATTATAGACTAGAAAAAATTTCCAATTTTAAGTAATTTTTAAGGAGGGCAAATAAGTGAGACGAATTAATGCCTAAGAATTCCTAAGCTGTGAATTAGAACAATAATTAACATTGAGCACATTGTTAACTGTTTTTTTATCGCCTTGTAATTGTTTATATGCTATGCCAAGTTTTAAAACTGACGCGAGTGAAAAAGTTTTTATTTTACGATTAGTATATTTAATATATATTACATAGTATATATATTTAAATATATTAATATTATGTTATATTTAAATATATTATTTATCACTGTGTGCTTAAAATCAAACTATCAAATATTATTTATAAATAATAAATTATTCTTTAACATTAGCTTAATATTACAAAGCATTGCTTCCATTTCTACTTAAAAATTTCACATCTTTGTGATCCTCGTTAGGAAAACCGAAGGATATTTTATCTATTTTTTATGAAAGGTATTATTTGTGCATTCATTTACTCATTTTGATTTCGTTTTGAAAAACAGCTGAAGTAATTATTTTCTTCATTTTAATCAAAACTGAACACATTTTAAACACAAGCTATATCCATTCATTTCGAATCTTTTTGCATTCCTTTTTTGACATTCCCAGATTCTTACCCATAAAGCCAGTTACTTAATCACATGAAAGTTACTCAATGATTATCTGTCTCAGAGGTTAGTCGGAAAGCCGTGTGGATCATTTTATACACTGAATAAATTACCTTGTTTCTTTTTGCTACTTCTGTGAAGGAAAATTATTATTGTTATTATTATAATAATAATCGTTTATTATTATGATAACATTATTATGTGATTATTGTACATTGCAGTTGATTTCCCATTATCTTCATGTTCTGAGAGATCTCCCTATTTTTTGTTCCTCTGTGAAATTATAGATTCTTTACATTTATAACTCTAAAATTTCGAAACATTAACAGAGGAATTTAAAAAAGTCACAAACGTACCTGTAACTATTGCTCAAGGCACAATACTGAAGTTTTGACCCATTTTAGTACATAGAGTAGTAATAACAAAACCTTAATTATCTGCAGGTTTTCCCTTACTGTATTGTCTTACAATCTAGCTCGTGGAATTCTTATATTTTCTTCATATCGTAAGTGATATCAGCAGTGTAAAACTTTACTCAAACTTCTATCAAACTCTACTTCTATCAAACGTCCTACAAATATCAAATGATGACTCTAGGGCAATCACATTTCGATAGTTAACATCAATTTTCTTGATGACGATTTTACACTGTGTGACGCTTATATAAACATATATAAGATATTATGTTTGTAAGCAGTGACTTTAAAACAACTGCCTCTTGGAACAAAAGCAATAACTTTTCGAAATATTTTCGTGACATATGACTGCTAGTTTCACATACGTGAAGAATTACAGATACATGGTATAAAAATTGTAAACCATTTTTGTAATCTTAATGTACAAAATGCAAATAATATTTTATAAAGAGTAAATTATGCATTAATTTTTAAGTAAGGTATTAAAGTACTTTATAAAACGTTTTAAAAACATTTTGAATTTTATTGCATTTAAAATTTTAATAATTTTTATTCTCAGTTTCTTAAAGTCTGCAGAGGCATTAGGTTATTTTGGAAGCAAAAAACATGAAAATTGAGCAGTGCTCTAGCCGGTACTCGAACGACGGACCTCTCGAATACGCCCCGAGTGTGCTGACCATTACACCACGAAGGCATGCTAAAAAGGCGGGAGAAATACTTGATAAGTAAAAAGCGTCCTTTTATTTAACATTTAGACTAAGTAAAGAACAATTGTGTTTTATAACTGAGTAAAAATATTAAAATCTGTCATCTAAAATTTCAACCGCATTTGTATAATTAGCTTTTTAATAATACTAAGAAATTCGGTATTAAATAAGAAATGAATGTTTGGATAAAAGACGTTGACATCAAATAAAGGCAAGAAATTCTCTTTTTTTCTGTATCTTTACTTGGAAAAAGACTGCATTGAATTCCTTATCTGCGAATTATTATTGATGAAAATATTCTACCTTTGCTTTTAAATGGGAGCTAATGAGGAAATGAAACAATTGTTGTAGGAGATGGAAAATGTTCTTTTTATAATTAATATCAGGAGCAGCTGATATCTTTAGGGACAAAAATGGTAACAAATAGATACAAAATTCCATCTAGTGGTTCACATGAAACACTAGATATAACGGATTTGCTAATTTAATCAGATTTCCTGATACAATCTGCTTTTTATCTCTGAAAAAGGATTGTTATAATTTTCTTGTAAAGAAACAAGGTTTAGTATGTAAAATATCCCTTAAGCTTCTAACCGGTTATTTTATGTTAATATTCTTTCCTGTCGATCTCGTTTCTAGTTCCCTACCGGAATGTAAATTTTCTAGCCCGCAGGATATTCAAATGAGTGGAAAGTTGAGAGTATTTAAAGGAATGTTTTAGGGGATAAAATCAGAGCGTTTCTACCTGCTTGAAGGCGACGTTGTTAAATTTGATTCGCTGACGATTAGTATTCTGCGGCATTGAGTTATTCTTGCCATTAGGCTGGTTTACGACGACTTAGGTCAGAGTCAGCTTGCGCGTTATTGAAATCGTGAAGACGTTAGGCTATACTTAGTTTCATTAGTTTTAGTTCATCCATATCTTTAATTGAAGCTACAGTTGTTGGCTTCTGTAAGTAAGATTTGGTGCTGACAGTTAAACTCTATTTGAATTAATAAAATGGGCATTTATGTCTTTTCCCTGTCGCTGTGGTATTTAAAGACACAGTGAAAATTCACAGATTGTCTTACAGAGCTTTGGTCTAATTTTATGCTACTAAGAAGACCAACGCCATAAGGGCAAGGAATATAAACATATTATATGAATTATGTTTACTATATCATTCGTATTTTCAAATTTTTGAACAATTCTTTCGAAAGTGAAGTCGTGCGTTGTCTTTAAATTTTAAGCATCTAAACTACTTGTATACCTAATTACTGGGTCATATCAATGCTTTTTTAAAAAGGTCTAGCTAATATAGGACAAAAGTATTATTTTATATTTAAATAATTGAAATTGGTTTTATGCTTATGCATTTAATAATCATGAAAATTATCCTTATTTATTGCTTCAAGTGTGAATTAAAGAAAAAATAATGACGACAGTGACTTACAGTCTTTTGCTAAGCTAAAGATCAAAACGACGGTATGTAATAAATATATTAATCTAGTAATATAATTTAGTATTTAAACCAGCTTGAACTCAAAATGAAATACTTCGAGTAATTTATGATTTCTCATAACAGGGAATCAGTTATAGCAGTTTTTAAACATGTTTTATTTTATAAAAAACGAAAAAGGAAAACACTAAAAATAATTTTGTCTTTTTTTTATCGAGGTTCGTAATTTAATGCCATAAAAGAGGTATGATTTAAATGGAAAAGAGAGGTGCTTAAATTACCTTTTTAGTTTTTTAGAGATAAAAAGAGGAAAATGACTTATAATATAAAAAGGCAGCTGTTCAATTCATTGTTATTTATAACAATAAATAAGTCATCAGTACGTATATCAGTAAGTACATTAAAGTTTAATTAGTTTTTTACTATAGCTTAAAGAGTTATTTAAATAAAAATTCACAATACAGATAAAATGAACCTAATTACGGTAGCTTAAGAGAAGAGATCATTGTAATGATTTTTTTAAAACATGAAATAATTGTCCGTAATTTGTATACAGGAAAGCATTTTAGAGCATCCTTTTACCCCTGAAAGCAAGAAAAAATTAAACATAAAATAATCTAAATTTTCATTAGGCAATGTTTCAACAGTTTCAAGCGCTTTCTAACATTACGTGCTTTTCCTTCCTGTTTGATCGAAAATTTAATGAGTTGTGTGAGATTAATATTAAGATAACTTAATGAGAGGAATGTTAATAGATAATTTTATGATAGCGAGCTCTCAAGTGCTATCAATTAGGTGCTTTCGTAGAGGAAAACGTCTTTAATTTAGAGACACGATTCACATTTGAAGTGAACAACTCAGGTTTTAGTGACCTCATTTAGAATGATGATTTTCATTTAGAATTATAAATCTACATTCTTGTAAAAATTAAATTAAGTTTTAAATTAAAATAATAAATATAAACATTTACGGTTCGAGAACATACTTAAAAGTATTGTTAGTTCATTTTTAAGGCAATCTATGGCATCCAGTTTTTAAAAAATATAATAAATTGACTGTATATGTTATTTCAAGTCAATCATTTAAAAAAATTCGAAATATTCAATAGCATGTAAAATAAAGTAGAATGCGTTTGCGATACAGGTTGAATTGCTCGTAAAATATAATATAATTTACACAGATCTTCATTATAGATTTGGTGTTTAAAACGTAACATAAAGTTTCGTTTAATTTAGTAAAATATGTTTCTGAAAATAGAAAGTGAGATTTTTTGCCCGGTTTTAATAGCTACACAACACACACACACAAAAAAAAAAAAAAGTAAATAATAGTAAAAAATAATCTGAAGGTTTTCAGATTTTAAATTACGTCCGAAGGGGCGTTTTTTTAACATTTTGTGTGTTACCTTTATTTAATAAATATCATGTTCTTCGCACTTAAACCATAAAATTCAGTTCAACAGCAATATCGCAAAATAATTTTTAAATGTGACTATCCTTAGAATTTCCGATACACAGGTCTGCGCGCTGTAGATAAAAAGGTTTTTTCTCCCCGTAGAGTGTTGCCATTGCTCGCTTTTAAATCGTTTGAGTTTGTTCATCAAAAATTCGTTAAAGTTTTACAAAATATGAAATAGATAATAAAACAAATTCCAAATTCCAAATTTGGGCTTCCAGATGCGCATATGCGCGTGGAAACGTAGGTTATGCAAAATTGGATGGCTCTAAGTACCGTAGTTTTATCACATTTAGAGAAATATACATACATTTACGCAGTTTCTTCATTATTTAATTTCTTTAAATATAATACAGAGCTGCAATATTTGGTGGCAACAGTTTAAAAAGTGATACAACGCTTTTAGTGATTCGATGCAAAATCGCAAAACGAAATCAATAGTCCTCCAGGGACAAATCCCCTTTGGACTAAAAAAAAAGAAAACACAATTTTAATAATGGAACTTTATTACTCATAAGACTCCGAATATTACACTTTCTTATTTTATATAAATTTACTATGTTAAGCAGAATATCAGGTTATGATGATCAGAACTTTACATTAGAACTTAATATTAGAACTATTAGGGAGGAGGGTCAGAGTGTTTCCATTTTGAACTATGAACTGCCCTTTCCTAAACATTTCGATGTTTGTTAAACTTGACATAAACATTAAAAGTATGCAAACGATAGGAGTCGAAAGCATTGAGTTTCAAACTGACTATCGAATCCGAGTATTCGATAAAAAGATAAGCAAATATTTGATTACGAAAACACTGTTGGTCAGAGTTTGATTTTTAGACTTCAGTAAACTCCCGTGATTCAAGGAACATATTCAAATGCTTTCAATTCAAATTAAATACCTTGCACTGTCGGTTTATATAAATGTACACCAAACTAAAGTATTAAAAAAAGCAATACGTTAAATTAATTACTGAATGGGAATTATCGCTTCTGGTTATACATGGAAAAGCTCTTAACTGAATTTTACTGCAGAGCTTCCTATATTTGAGTATAGTTATTGTAATAGACTGTGATTAACCTGCAAGTTTATGTTCGAACTATGCCCCTGAAGCTACGCATTTTATCTTCGATCCATTATGAAACTGTCATTAATTAAAATAAAATAACACGCCGAACAAATGTTAATTTCGAATTCCAGCAACTTGACGCACATGTTAGGGAAAAAGCAACACAGAAATCCTCTGTTGCTTAGCATTGTTGGTCCGAAAATCACACTTTCAATTTTTCTGCAGCCAAACATTTTTCAAAAATCATCTTCCATTGCTGAATTAGATTTTCTAGAAGCATTTCACAATGAAAAAAAATCTTTCTGTTCTAGTTAATGACCCTAATTCCGAACCTTATTTACCTTCAGCCATTAAGGAAATTATGTTTTAGTTTTCTTGTTTCATTAATAGATGGCGCCGGTAGCTTAACTCCTGTCCAGCCATTCTTATTCTTATCTTATCTTATCACTATATTTTATCTCCTTCATTTGAGCTTTGGCAGGTGAGAAGATGATGGTTCGGTAAAAACCATTGAAACTAGTCCTATAAAAATGTGCAAATTTACCGCTGGTTTTTGTTGTTTGACTTCAAAATTAATATAAGCAATCATTACTTAAAAAATTACGGTAAAGAACTTAAAATAACGTATTAAATCCTAAACGAAAAGCCAAATAATCTCAAATTTTGCAGAAACACAACAGAACAAGAAGAAAATTATAATTAGCAAAGTTACCAAATCTGAAAATTTAACTTGCAATTAAATGTCGTTTCCAAACGTTATATAACAAAGATATGTTTAAAATTGTTCATTAAATAATCTTAAAGATCTATTTTTAAACAAAAATAATTTGACGAGTATATTTGGAATTTTTTAATACCAAATTTCGACCCATTAAGCTTTCACTTGCCATTGGTAACCTAATAACAGACAATCGTAATTCTGTTTGTAATGCTCAGAAGGACAAAAAAAGCTCTTTCATAAAACTAAGCCTTAATCTTACAAATACAGTAATAAAAATAATTAGTATTTCCCATTAAACAGAACTCTTTAAACATAGTATTCGGTTACATTAAATGTATTTTCACTGCCCGAAGTAGCAAGTTCTGTTGGAAAAAACGTTACCTAGTCCCTTCTTATGATATAAATTCTTCATTACCGATGAACATATAGTATATTCCATTAGATTCCATGATTTAAAGCAAAATTATCGTGCTTTAAACTTATCGCTTCTTTTTATTAGGAATAAATTTTCATACCAGTTTTGACTAGGAGTCAAATTAAGTATGAATTTTTATTCAGATATTCTTTCTTATATTAGAACTTGTCATTATGGCTATTTAACAACAAGACAGTTCTAGAAGATCTATAGAATTACACATGTTTTTGATAGGTTGCGCCATTTTTTTTCAAAAATACACCTCTATGTGAGATATTTTCAGATATCTTAACGTCATTGATATCAAGTTATAGACTTTCTAGACAATATTTTTCAAATTGGTAAAGTAGATTTTAGTAGTCTACATTTCAAAGGAACGCCAATAAGAATAAGTGATATCATAGGAGACTAACACATGTTACTGAAGTTTCCTGGAAGAACACGAAATACTTTCGTATAACTTTCTAGAAATTCAAATCCTTGCTAGCAAACGAGAACTGATTATTATCACAATTATAGCTTGAAATACAGCATGAAAGATTGTAGCAGGATTTAGATCAAAATCTTAGGAATTTATTTGATACATTAACATATTACCTATATGGGAAATCTCAACTATTGCTTTCTGTTACGTCTATTTGAATAATTCATGCAAAATATACGATTATGATACCATTTGAATTTCATGAATTAGTCATAAGCCTCCGCGGCAACTTGCATTCTATTTCCTCAACAAACATGGGAAGTTTAGTGCGATTTTGTAGGTTAGATTTTAATTCTAAGTACCAGTAAATTTTAAAAATGCATTTCAAATACTGAATAGGCAAAAGAATTGCATTCATTATTTTCGATTTTCTCAATGAAAGATGCATCGAATAAATGTGTGTGAAAAATAATAAATTTTGCTTACATCTTTAAACAATATAAATAAAAACATCTGGAGTTGTTCTGTGATAAATTTACGAAAACTAAATATCTGCATAACTGGAGAAGGTATTCACTTTTTAACAGACATATATTTAATACACGACTTCTAGAAACATAGATAAAAAAAAACTCGCATTCGAGAGTTGAATTCAGTGTTATATTTAAATGATGATTGCCATGGCGCATTGAATTTGAAGACTGCTTCCATTTCTGATACAAGTAATTTTCTATAGGCTATGACACTATAGGTTAAATATATTATCCTAACGTTGCGTAACGGTATTAAAATTATTTGAAAGATTGTATATTTCATTCTGTTATTACTAATTTTCTCTTTTTGATGTTGAAATAGTACGTTAAAATTACAATTAATGTAACTAGGAGATTTTGATAATAGCAACAAGAATTGAAACTATTTTACTAATGTCGTTTGAGCATTTTGAGTTCATTGAAGGCAACGGCAGAGGGATAAGGAAGATAATGAAGCTCTTAAATTTAGTTTGATGCACTTAGCGATGCTTTACAGATGCTTTAGCCGTATTTGAGCAATAAAGAACAAGCTGGGAAAAGGGTTATTCTAACCATGCAAAGTACTTTTTTTCACTTTCTATAATGCAAGAAGAAATAAGTATTTCACATGTAACATAAGATAAGGAGTTATGAAATGTTTAGATCACCTAACCCAGTGTTCTGTTGATGGCGAAAACAAAAAGAAAATAAATGCATGAAAGGTAAAGTCCATACATTTGAGGAAACATGCCACAACCGCACTCTGGAAAGAAAGGAAAGCGTTGTTGACTACTCAGCGTACTCTATGGAATGATTCTTCTTCGATATACGAAGAATCGACTCTTTTTGCATATGATAAATCGATGACGTCTGTTAAAGAAATACAAACTTAAACCGACTTTTTGTACTTGATGGATATAATTAGGATTTCAGATAAATGCTTCAGGCAATAGTGTTTGACTTTACTTTTTAGGAAAACAAATGAAATAAAAATGTCTTCAGAAGAGAGCATTTATAAAAATAGAAGTCAAATAAAACTTGTTCCAGAGCTGTACACGTTTATATGCAATGTTAACACGTTAAACCTTAAGCCTGCTTTGGCTTCTTTTCCTTTTAGCTAGCGCTATCGGATTTCGCATATATGCTGCCGACCGAAGATCTATGCAGAATTTGATAGAAGATAGATTTAATAGAATAATATAATTTCTTAAGTCATATCGTCACTCGACAGTAGGTGAAGAAAAGTATAGTGTTAATAACCGGTAACTGACATGGCGCTTAAAGTAGTAACAATGTCTAGAATATTTCCAGTTAAAACGCAAAAGTTAATTGGAAATAAGCCGCGTAGTGTGGTAAACGTGGAAAATTAATATACGAAGTTTTCTTAAATTCTGTTCTAGAATTTGGAATCTCTTAGTTTGAACACACACACGCACGTACACAAAATGTTTTATTCAAGACTTTTCAAGCCTAAAATTATTCATTTTACTGCGATTTTGTAGCTGCTATTGAAAAATCTATGTTTATAAATAGAATGGAGAATTTTGCAGTCCTAGCATTATCAAACAAAAAAACGCCGATAAAATAATATAAAACCTAATTAACTTTGATCTATTTTGATATCAAATCTGGAAAATGTTTATGTGCATTTACACAGTTTGTACCTTAATCGAAACATCTCTGTGTGTGGGGGGATATTCACCCATATTCACCATTCATTCTTTTTCTCCGTATTAATTAAAATACATGAGTAATAGGTTAGGATTAAAATATACGAAAATTTAAAGTATAAGTATAAGGTATTTCTCCCACCTTTTTCGCATGCCTTCGCAGTGTAGTGGTCAGCACGCTGGGCGCGTATTCCAGAGGTTCGTGCTTAGAGTCCCGGCGAAGGCGTTGCTCATTTTTCACATCTCCTGCTTCGAAATAACCTAATGTCTCTACAACTGGCTTCGGAACTAAAACGGTGATGGGTGAGGATTCTCCACCATCGGGATCTGGCGATTAGGTCCCCTGAACCCCAGTCGCCCTTTAAAAGGGGGAGTATATAAGGTATTTCTCCCACCTTCTTCGCATGCCTTCGTGGTGTAGTGGTCAGCACGCTGGGCACGTATTCCTGAGGTCTGTGGTTCGAGTCCGGCGAAGGCGTTGCTCATTTTTCATATCTCCTGCTTCGAAATAACCTAATATCTCTACAGAAGTAAAGACTATAGCTCACAGTACTTCTTACAAAGAGAGGTATAACTTAAATGAAATGAAAGCGTACATAGATTTTAGGACTTGTGCAAAATTAAACCCTTTATATTTGTATATGGTAAGTATTTTTATTGGAAGATTAAATAATTGCTAATTGTCTTGGGAGTTTATTCAATCCTTCGAGAATAGGTTTTCCTATGTTGTGCAAATTCTGTATATGATGTGTAAGATACATGACACAGAAGGAGAAAATTTGTTCATGAGTGCCAGCATTATCGTTTTCTAACAAAAGCTTCTAGCAGAGCACAACAAATATTGCGCTTCTGGAGAGAAAATCAGGAGTTTGTATTTTTAAGTGCAACAAGTTTTATATTTTTAATGTCATGGCTTAATTAATCGGATTAAAATATATTTATTTGAAAGAAAGCAGCAACGTCTTTTAATCTTAAAATAGAATTCCTAATTTAGCTGAATTCACAGATTAACAGTTGTTTGAGTAAGTAGATAAAAAATAAGTTTTTTCCTCAGAAGCATGGAAAGTCTCTTTTATTTATTTAATCTGATATAATGTTATTTTTATTCTAAGAATTTTGTTACCCTTTTACCTTGAAACAGTAAAAAATAGCCTTCGAAAAACGATGAACGCTCTCTCAAGGGTCCTGTTGAGTAATACTTTTGACATGCTTTGGAAATCTTATTTTACGTTATTTACTCACATAAATTTATGATATAAGTAACATGCATCTTTCAATGTTTTGGAAGCGTCAGGCATTCATGTTGCATTTTCCTTTAGAAAATAGTCCAAGAAATTGCCTTAAGGGAAGAAGGAAATTGTCTACAAACGGAAAGGCATTGCGTTTACCGCAATTTGTGTTAGAAGATGTTTCACTACTACGGGAAATTTGATTCTGAGCACTGGATAAACGAGCATTTTGAAGCTATCTGGCGGTAAAGAAAGTGCTTGAATCTTGACATTTTTGGTGCGTTGCTTTGCCAGTCATATGCAGAAATTATTTATGTCCTTCATACCTATAAAAATTATGTAAAACGTCTCTATTTCTTTCAGTGCATTTTTGCTGAATAAAGAAAAGTATAAGTTGGATATCAAATAAAACTTAAGTCACACTCGACCGAGAATTTTAATTAGAAGATGGATTTTTAACGTTAATATTTTTACGTCACGGTGCATAAAATGTCAAGAAATGGTGAAATGAAATATTTGTGTACGGCTCATTTCTTGAGGGTCTGAAAATGATAGCACTAAAAATGCCAAATTTGTAACTCCTGTAGTACAGCATTAGATAAAGAAATGATACAGAATCCATTAAATTCACCTTTTATTTGATTGTACGAAAGAAATTTATTTTAATGAAAAGAAATTAAGTTATCAGAAGCCTAAATCAGGCTTGTGAATTTTATTCTTTTGGAGTTCAAATATGGACGAAAAAGCTTATTTATTACTAAAGTATTTTATTTTTATAATAAAACGCCAGTATTAAGAAACATAAGCATGATCAAAAATAATTAACAACTAATTAATTTATCCTTATTCATGTTTTCGGAGTCTAATGTATGAAGGTTTTTATGCATTACGTTAAATAATGAAAACCGAGGCCAGATGATGAAGTAGTATGCACAGACTCCAGAAATATTAGGCAAAAAGTATATTGTTATTAATAGCAGCTTTAAATGCAACAGCAAACAGAATCAAATGACATGTCTACTAATTGTATGATCATTTAATTTTTTTAAAGTGTAATAGCTTCATCTCTATAATACTATTATGAAACTAAATTAAAAAAAGAAACTCAAGAGTTAAGATTTAAAAGTAGTTTGGTTAATAGGAAAAAACTCTGGTGAATGAAAATTTTCATTAAATAAGCTAATTTTAATTGCATAATAATGAAATAAAAGAATTTTCCTCCCATAACTCAATTATACGTCATGCAACATGGTTTTAAAGAAGATAATTTATTTACTCAATCTTTTTCATCAAATAAATCCATTTAACAAGCTCAAGTTAAATTAATATTTTTTCAGTGAACAAATTACTTTTACTACAATAACAACTGAATAAAAGTACAATACCTTTATTTCAGACAACGCAATTTTCGCAAAGAGCTTAATGCTGTATTTTTGGTGATGAGCCTTCTGCGATTAGTAATATTCTTATAAGGGCTTTATTATATATAAAGATTGCATTTCTGTGGTAGTTTCTTCTGAAAAATTATTTTACACACCTTCAGCGTTCTCAAAAATGTTTTTAAATTGGCGCAAAGGATGAAAATATACAGCATGAAAGTGGAAGACAGTCTTTTAAACAGCGAGATAAATTCACAGTGCAGCTCAATTAACATACATTCCCTCCTTTTAGTTCTGATAGCTTTAGGAATATCTTTAGTCTTTAGGAAGTGTTTACATCTAATTTATTCAGTTGAATATTACGCAGCAAGCAGCTAGTAAAGTTTAAACGGCTTTAAAAAAGAGAATAAGAGCAAACCCGAAAAACGGAAAGTTAAAATGACCAAAGGAAAAATAAATATTGAGTTTGACAGTT
Source organism: Stegodyphus mimosarum (assembly GCA_000611955.2). NCBI lineage: Eukaryota > Metazoa > Arthropoda > Arachnida > Araneae > Eresidae > Stegodyphus > Stegodyphus mimosarum. The sequence goes on from KK112494.1 coordinate 331,945, forward strand.
CTGCAGGTTCCAAAGATTTATGTTTCGAACAGCCTGCAGTGATGTAAATTTCAAATGGCACGAAAAATATTCACAAACAGGTGTCTGAAGATACACAAGACGTTTCCCTTCCATAACTACTTTTGGGATTATTCCCTAGGAAACCGTTGGGGCTCGAGAGCTCTTTACGGCACTTGCGAAAGCGGCAGTTGAGAACATATTAGGAAAGCGTTTTCCGAATATGTTAACTCGTATATTAGGCAGCGTTGTCTACCATAAAACTGAAAAACATAGTTCTCACCTTATTATAGGAAATTCTGCTTTTGTTTTGAGCCCTGTAGGTGCTTGGAGAAGGGAAAGCATACTGCGTACACGAATTCGAATGTTCTATCTAAACTTACATTGTGTGCAAGAATTTTAACAATTTGTTTAGATTTATCTGCCTTCTCTTCAGTAGCATCCTAATTTCAATAGAAAGTCATTTAGCTAACATCTTCTTTATCCACTTCTCCTTGTGCATATCCTTTATTGAAGTTATTGTTACGTGTCACTAAATTCATCATCCTCTTCAAATGATGAATGTTTGCCTAATTAAGCTATTCTAAATGTGTAAGATGGACATAATTTTTATAAATGAAATTAATTTCTCTATAGGTGTTAAATAATTTGAACAATGTGTTTAAGATGAACAAAATGATAAGTACAATTGAAAATCTATGTTCTAACATATGGAAGTAAGTATTAGTAACTTCTCAACAGGCCTGTACTTACTAGGGGCACAAAAATCAAATGTTTTTCTTTTAAAAATAAATATACGTTAGAAATGAACTTTTAACAGGATTAGAAAAATGATATACACATATACTAAATAAATAAGAATTTTCGAGTAAACGGAATTCTGAGAATTTGATCTTTCGTTGCGTGAGATCACTAGAGACCTTAAACCCTACATGTGTAGTCTAGGATAAATTTAACTGATGAAGCACTCAGACGTATTCAGTATATAAGTAAGACGTTTAGTGAAGATATCATAAGATTTATCTGCTGGATTTTACAAGATTTATCAACCGGAAGTCTCTGCCTGAAATAAAACTCTCTATGGATTCTTTTGATTGATTAAAATTTCCTGGTCATGACCACCATTGGTTCCATTTTAGCAACAACTGAATAGAAAGGTGGAATAAAACTGAAGAAAGCGGCAGTCGGTGATAAAAGTACCTTCCTAAGCTATTTAATAATTCAGAGGGTTTGGCAGTTCTATAGAGGTTAAGGGAAGGGTTATTATTGCAAATGAAAATGCAATATCTTTTCTCTATAAATATCATCTTCATTATAAATTTCGCGCCCTCTGAGATGAAAGAATTTGTCAATTAATTTGTTATTTTTCTCCATAATTTAAGACGCTTCATCCTATACATTCATTATGATTTTAGTCTTATGAGTGACATATTCTAGTTTGTTAAAAATTACATTTGTATTATTCTGTGTTCAGATAAACAATTGCATGAGAATGAATGAACATTATAGAGGATGTATGTGTCAATATGGCATTATCTAAATAATTCATGCAAATATAAAAGAGATTTCAGCTATATTGAAGTAAATATTTTATTTCTGAAATATGCCTGAAAGTGGTAAAAAGGTGTAAACTAAAATCTAATAATCAGCCTTAGTATAGCTAAATGTTTCTATAAAAAATTAAAAGGATGAATGCAAATTTTTAATGGGTTAATTACTATGTATCATTAGGTAAATCTTTAAGTTCGGTAAACGTAAATTAAAAATGCGTAACGTATTGCTGTACTTAAATGGATAAGTAAACTACACTCACAACTTTAAAGGAAAAATGATATGCAGCTACATAAAAAAGAAAACCGTAAATAAGGAATCTAAAATTAATGAAAGAGGCAACATAAGATTCCCGCATATTTTGAATAAAATTATTGATTTCGAGGGTGATCAGTCATAGGCTCTGTTTTAACAGCAGCGGAAATTTTTTTGCAAAGGGTGGCAGGAGCAATTATGATATGTAAAAAGAAAGCAATGGTGGGAACAATTAGAGAACTTACAAGCGATTAAAATAGTAATGAAAGCTGAAAAGATGACATATTAGAACTATGAAAGGATTTAGGAAGAAAGGATTTGAGTTGACGCATTTAACCAAATGGAAATTCATATGAATGTGGAAATTTTCATGGAAATCCAGTTTGATAAAGATCTGAATAGCTGCAGATAATCTTAGATCATGAAAAAAAGAAGTTTTTTTTTATTTTTAGTGTTAGCATTTGAACACACAATTCATTGACTAGAGTGTGACAATTACGTTCAACACAAACACATGAAAAGAACAAAATGTAAAATTTGGAGCATAATTTGGTCAGAAGGAAGAAGTCAAACTGTCTGAAGATCCTAAAGCTTCTCTTTTGCCTGCCAATATCTGTCAGATAGATATTTATAGTATGGTGTCATATAGATATCATTTCTCTATATTACGTGGGAGAAACACTGTTATAGATGCTTCTCATCTTAAGGAATGCCTTAAAGTAGTTGGACATCCATATGAAAAAAGCAGTAGCCCTGGAAAGGAAAGGAACACCTGTTTGACTGACGGCTACATTGATCCTTGCTAGATGAAAGTGTGTTGAGACGTTTGCTGCCTTTGAAGTAATTTATCTGAAAACAAGAGTTCGTCTGATTTGCGAAAACATTCCGGTCTTTAGAGAAAACAGTTATGTGAAAATAGGAATCTGGCTGCTTTACGACGGTGTGATCGTACTGTCTGAAACTTGATAAACGCTGTGGGTTTTCAAAAATCTCATTCTGGTGACGGAAGTGCTGTGTTGTGGGAGTTATCTTTACATGAGCGCTGGAGACTCTTGCTTAGAGCTGTGCGTCTGTAAATAGGAATCTAGATGCTTTATGGAAATTTGATGTCTGATTACCATTCGAGAGTCTACGCTGTTTGCATAGATTCCTCTTTCTTTACGGCAATTGAAAACAGCTCCTGTAAGTAATTATCTCTTTTCCCTTCTAAGTTAAGAAATATTCTTGCATAAAAACCCTTTAGAAGGATAATTGTATCAATTAATAGCGTCAATTAATAGCTTTAATTGCGTCAATTTTTATCTATGAGAATCCCAACTGTATGAATAGTTCTCTTGTCAGTAGTACCTTTGTTACATAACATTTAAGATTTTATTATGCCATCTGCGATACTTGAACATCTATTCATATGCTGGCTTGTTTAAAAGTTGTATGCTGGTATTAATTAAAACCTGTCCGACATAATAGAAAGTTGTAAATCTGCTCAATGAAGGAGAAATTAGTGTCCACGGCTAATCAGATTTGAAAACAAATCAGAAGCGGAGTTTCTTGAAGAATGCCTAGCCTTCAGCAGGTTATGATTCAATGCGTATTGACTTAAACTAAATACGACTGAATAAACTGAACTGAAACTTAAATCGAATAAACTGAATAGCCTCTGCAACTTGGAATATTGATCTACATGAACTGTTAAAGTACACCAAGTCAATACATGAGTGCACTGAATTTTATATTTTTTGTAGTATTATATAAGAACCAAAATTAGTTACCGGTATAAACAAATAGCCACAAAACGTTAGTGACAAAAGAGGAGAGATCTATGGTATTGTAAGCAACTGTTATAGATACCATAGTTGATGAAATACTTTGTTTTTTCATACATTTCCTAATCTCTTCTCCCCAGATATGTGAAAATGTATGTGATAAGTTTTAGTCACGGGTTTCAGAATGTAAATGAATGCAACACATATCTGTGTACGGAGATAGAATGATGATCGCTAGAGAGCTTTACTAGCCCAGGATATTATTAATGCAATAACTTGAAATAAAGCAACAAATAAACTCAAAAAAGATGATGGCTACCAAAATAGGATGCATGGGCAAGATAAAGCACTGAGTACAGAAAATCCTTATTGAACTACGCGTGTGATCAAAATGTATTCAAATTTAATGACATTACAGCTCTACGCAGTATTTATTTTCGCCGAGAAAATATATTAAAATGGTTTAAAAAAGTAATAACACTTTCTTAAAAACTAATCGAACAATTTATTTAAATTTTATTGTTTTTTGAATTAAAATTTATTTTAAGCATAATTAGAACTTAGGTATAATATAAGTAGCTTATTCTAAACCTCTAAAGCGTTAAATCTGTTTACTGCATTTCTGAATTAATGATATTCTTACAGGATTACTTTTGCATTATTTGAGTTTTCTAAATTTGTTTACATATCCACCCATTAATCACAGATAATCGAATGTTCACTATAGGAAGATCTAGATAACAACAGATCCCACAGTAATATCTCTCGATCTTAACTTTCTCTTACATCTACAAAAGTGCTAATTGTAATGAAATATTCAGGCAATATCTACATAGGTTTGTTTCTGCATTGCACGTGCGTTTTTGTGTAATATTATATTTGTAATCTCCGTTAACTAACAAACTTTTAAATTTTAAAAATCTTTTACTATGAATTCAAATTTTGAAACATGACGCAGTAAACGTAACTTTCAAGTAAAAAAATGAGCTTAAATTGAACATTTATGGTTTTATTTCCTTTGCTGATGATCCTTAATCTCAAATTTCTGTCGTAATCTTTGAGCCATGAATTATTTAAAGGTGTCATTACTATGCAGTATTTAGAAAAATAAAGGGTGAGCCAAAAGTTCGTTAAAACTTTAAAACTTCATAAAAAAAGGAGGAAGTTATGATAACGATGTGCGGTTTGCAAGAAAGGGCTCGCAAGGAAGTAGGATATTTTTTAGCAGCAAAAGATTTTTTAGTTAAAAATCTCACCGGTAGAGGGCTCTGACACGCGAGAGATTCAGCAGAATTATACAAATTAATCTTGTAGTAAAAGACCGTGATGCATGAGTATTTCTCTTTCTCTTTCAAAATGTCATCATTACCCGAGCAAACGTTGTAGGTTAAGTTGTTCTATTTAAACGTGTACTATAAAAAGTGCACAGTAACCGCTAAGCGTTATCTCACTCTTTTGCGTGATAAAGTTGCTCCCGCATTAAATCAAAGAGTTGTGTTATCTGTAATAAGCTCTATGCAGGATGGCGAACCGCCACACTATGCCAATACAGTAAAACGATTCCTATTGAGTACCTTTGGTGAAGACAGTGATCAGTCGAGGTTGCAATATCGCATGGCCTCCGCAATCATCTGAACTCACTCCAGTCGACTTCTGGTTGCTGGGCTGTTTGAAATTACTCGGGTACCATTCATTCCCTTCAACATTGGCCGAAGTCAAAGATTCTGTATGTCGTGAGGATTCTGCAGTTTATTCCGGCATATTGCATTCAGCTGTAAGGGGCGTTGTGAATTGCCTTAGTTGTGTCATACAATGTTCTGGAGGTCATGTTTAACAAATGTTATTGCAAGAATAAGTGAATGGAGAGTACTGTTATCCTGTTCAGTGTGTTCGGGTCATCAGTTCCCTCTACTGGTGACATTTTTAACTAATTGTTTTTCTGCTAAAAAAATCCGACTTCCTTGAGCTCTTTGTTGCAACCGCATTTCTTTATCATAATTTCTTCCTTTTTCACGAATTTAAAGTTTTAACGAACTTTTGGGTCACTCGGTATTATCTATATGCTTCTTTATAAATTGGTAAGACAGAGAGAGGTTAGAATTTCTAAACTGTTTCAAAAATAGTTGCATAGATAAGTTATAGGAATTTTATTTTATACTTTTTGCAAGTTGAAACTATCAAACTATATTTTATATCACTTCTCAAATAACATAATGAAAGATAGAAATGAAGCTTAACCGCCAAACTGTAAGGTGCCTCTTTGAAATATGTCTTGCAGTACATTCACCCCAGAACTCTAGCCATTGACTTTTAATTAATGGTAGTTCTAAATTCGTTTGATCAAAGTAATCTGGTGGAACTTAATTTCTGAAAGGGCTTTAATGCAGAATGCACAAATCAATTTCATTAAAAGTGACCAGAAACTCAGAAGAGCAGTTGACATAACCTAGAGATGTGGCAGGCGACAACAAATATAGTTTACGAGTCCAAAGAATATCATATTTTGACTCATAATTATTTTAAATTATTCATTAAGAGCGCGGTGTTTCCTCTTTAATAGTCTTAATAGCTGCAAGCTTCAATTATAAAGACTTGAAGTATGAAAATCATTAAATTAATTAAACAAATGCTTATCAAAATTAATAAAATTATGTCGATTTGAAAACTGGATCCAATCTTTAATAACATTTGAGGGTATAGTTTGGCATATATCATACTATATGAATTAAATTAATAGATATAAATGGGCGACAGTTATTTTCATTAAATTAGAAGTGTGCTTTGGCTTTGATATTGTAAAGTATCAATAAATGTTTTCAAGCTAAAAATGCGGAAAGGGAATGTTTTAATTTAGTGAAATACAACTTCAGCATTCTCTCTGCATTTCGTTATAATTTAATTGCTGTAAGCTGAAAGCCAAATCAAGTTCTCGTTTAAGTATAGAGGTGGAGAAATTAAATGATGGCGGTTTGTCTCGAGACAAGTAAATTTCTCGTTGTTTTCATTTATTTAAGGAATTGGAGTATTTGAGAAAATTGTTCGAGGGTATTCAGGAAATGAATTCAAGTGCTTTGAAGCACGGGTCTCTACGGCGAATGAAATAACCTTCGACGGTACGTTTTTGGCTGTAAATATTGAAAAGCATCATCATCTGAGAATGCGAAATGTATTTTTTTCGTTTGCATTTAAAACTTCCCTTTCGTATGAATAAAAACTTTATGACGCTTTGTTAGAAAGTATGAGGTATTTGGTTATATTTTATATGAGAAAACCCTCTTTATTGTTTTTATTTTTGGTTAAAATCTTTGTAGATTAGAGAAAACTGCATTGTTATTGCGGAAAGAAATGGAAAATGCTTTTGAAATCAAAAACAGCTGCCATGTGAAAGCATTAATTATTACATATTTTGATAGAGATCCGGATAATTACTTTTAAATTGTTTGCAAGGTAAATTTAAAACTTTCAGGTAAATGTAGTATGGACAAAAGACAGAACCTAAACTTGCAGATATGTTTCTCTTAGAAACGGAAACGTGCCTTATTAATTGAATTTTAGGTTGCAGATTATTAAACTGAGGAAGATACAATGAAATTAACGAAGAATTTAAAAGACCTGCAGATAAACGCATAATTATATCCGATGAAAAATTAATGTAAAAATCACATATGTTCTACAGATATATCACGTTTTCTAGGCTATATACATAACTCACAAAAAGTTGATTTCATTTATGTGTCTGCAATTTTAGTAGGCGTTTTACATACACAAATTTTATTCCTACTAATTGGCACATTAGTAATTTAACTTTGTTAATGTATTGAATAATTTTAGTTTTAATGTGTAGTATTTTAATTTATATTGAAAATCTGAGTTTGCAACTTTGCATTAATATACAACTATTAATTTTTAATATCCTTTAATATATTGATATTATTTTTTATTTTGATTTTATATAAAAATTAAGACTAAGTAGAAAAAAATAATAATATAAATGACAATTTAATTTTTTATATATCTAATTTTTACTATATTTCGTATGTGGGAAAAAATTTTCATTCCTCTTTGAATATTAACAAATCTAGGGAAGAAAACATAATTCGTATTTAAACTCTCCCAACAAACAGCAAGGCCGAATATATACGACCTAGAATATTTTTGTGATGTCTAAAAAGAACGTACGTATACGTTCACCTTGAAACATGCCCAATAAATTAAGAAAATATATTAAAAGAACGTAAATCCAAGTATAAAGTACCAAAGATACTTTTTCATTAAAATCAAGAAAATACCTCTTTCTCATTGTCTTTCTCATTTCCCTGAAATTTTATCTCCCTTACTGCAATCCCTTGCCGGACAGAGTGTTTTAAAAAAGGTGTTAATTTTTGCACTCAGTATATGTTTAAACGTTTGGCTATAAGCAATGAATTTTTGGTTGCACATTATTAAACAGAGGAAGCTACAATGGAGTTAATGGAAAATTGTATGAATTTTTGCCGTAATTGATTTTAGCTGATGAAGAAATTTTCTTACTTAGAATTAAAATAAAAGTAGTAATTAAGTTGCTTAACACTTTATACCGTGACAATAAATTAAAATGAAAAGTTAAGATACGTTTATGCACTTTTAAAATCTTATATCCCATTATACACGAATGATACATTTAGAGAACCTAACTACTGTCATGAATAAACATTTCATGACAAGTGTTTCTTGTGAAATTTAACACAAAGGAATATAGTTTTTCACCTTGTAGGGATTATCTAATTCATGTTATCGTATTCGTATACTGCGAAAAGAAAATGTACAGGTCTATTTCTCCCGTCCTACTGGGCCGATTGACAAAATTCAAATTGCGTTTTTCACGTCTCGAAATCGCAACTTAGGATATGTCTTATATTTAAATATAGCATTGTTCTAATATAGGTATTTTGACACCAAATTGGACTTTTTCTGAAATAACATGCCAATATTTTTCCACATTTCGCTTCTACGACTTAAATTATGTAAAACTGCCAAGTTTTGTAAAAATCGCAACTCAAATGTTTAGCTCCTCAATGTTAAATCAGTTCGGTATGTATTTTTTAATATCTCTATTTTTCTGAAATTTATTTGATTCCTTCCTACACAGTTCGAAATTCAGGTTCATTCCAAATAAAATTCACACATTTTTATGATTCATTTTTAAAATTTGCATTTTAAAATAATTTTCATAAATATTTCGAAAAACATTTTGAATTATAACCTATAAAATCTTATACACATTTAAAATTTTTACAATCATGTTAAAGTAAGTGTATTTATAAGCATACCTGCAAAAAATTAGAGCTTTTTATTAAAAATTTCCGAAGATATACGTGAATTTATATATTGACGCGTTTTGAAATTTGCCATATTTCTTGAAAGCGATAATAGCGAAAATGTTGTTTATGCATTTTGTTAAAATTATTTGAAAGAACGATGTGACTTTTTTCCGCTCATCCATAATGTAAAAAGATAGGAACAATGTGACTTTTTCCCGTCTTGCACAATGGAAGGGAAAGGAAAATAGGTTGCCTTATACTAAGAAGTACGTAAAGTGAATTATGCTTGCCTCAAATTGAAAAAAATTCGCCAAGTTAAATTTTTGAATTTCTCCATAAGCTCTGCGCCAAATTTTCCAAAATTTAATATTTAGGCATAATTTGAGTCGCAAAATCGAAATATGAAAAAAAAGGTTGGTATGTTATTTCAGAAAATGTCCCATTTTGTGTCAAAATACCTACATTAGAACAAAGCTATATATAAATATTATATATATATCCTAAGTCGTGCTTTCGAGATATAGAAAACGCAATTTGAATTTCGTCAATCTGCCCAGTAGAACGGGAGATGTAGAACTGTTCTTTTTTTTCCGCAGTGTACACGTTGTCAAAGGCAATTTTTATGCATGGATATCAATTACTGAGACAGAAATATCGTCTTCCCATGTGTTTACGTACGTAAGGCGTTCTGACATAATGCAGCACTGAGCATTACAGAGGCAAAACCTATGAAAGAAAGTATATAAAAGAAAACAAAATTTCTAACTGAAATTAAAGCTCTGATTTAAATTCTGTGCAGTTACTTTTGAAAATTCAATGGTTAGTTTTCTGATGAGAAATAAAATCAGGTATGTTTGAAGCAGATTATTAAAAACTAATAAAATAACAGATACACTTCAAGCATATACTTCTTAGCTGAAAAGTGGTTTCCTAATTAGAACAGCTTTCATTACTAAATGCAAGGGAAGCAATTAAATTTAAGATATAAAATTAAATAAAAATCATAATTTTATTTACATAAATTTCATAGGAAAACTTCTATGAGTTTGGAGAGCACTAGACAATTTTTTTCCTTCTTTAAAGGGCCATTTGATAGTTATTAATGATAAATGAAATCATAGCGAGGTTTAATTAGAACTTAGACATGTACATTTCAATAACGCTTCTAATATTTATTATCTTAAAGCTGTGATGCTACTCGAAACTGACATGCATGTTTTAAATTAAAAGCTTTTCCATTTTTTAGAATTTGATTAAACAGCATTTTATAATTAACACTGACAGAAATGATGACCCATTTACAATGAGCATCCACAGTAAATTAAATATCATACTTGCCTTTTGAGGGACAGAATGTCAGAGATTTAAAAATGCAATGGCAGCTATTATTTAAGGAAATAAAATCTTGGCTATCTCTTACTCTCACTGACTCACCTTTTGCTAAAATGAAAGAAAGATAAGTATGTAATTGGATAGCTAATCCTATAAAATAAATAAAAAATTGACATTTCCTTAGTTTTGTCTGATTAAATTATTCTAAATTTCATAGCTTAGCTTGTATTTATTTTATGTCCCCATTTTCAAGATCAAGCCTGGCTTCCAAAGTTATAAATTTTTAAATAAAGATTTTACTAGAGAATAATCACTTCTTTAGGACAGTCTACACACCAAAAAGAATTACACTCATCGAAACACCTAAACTGAATGCAGTCTGATTCACCTAGTTTTCCATTTTTTTCTTAATCTTGTAGTGCCTTAATCTTGTTTAATTTTATTTCTTTAACAGCAATATTCCTGACTGCACCAATTTTGAAGAACACTTGCGTGTACCGTTCATTATTTATTTATTTATTTACTTATTTTTGAAAAAATAATTTCAATGGATTTAAGTTTCATTGCCGCATAATAAAATTTAATAAGTATCTTTTTTATACTGAGAAGCAGTTTATTCCATAAAAGTAGACTTCGTGTTAGCTTTGTACAATATAGTTTAGTTTCAAGTGTTTCACGACCTAGAATATTTTTGCAAACTAGAACATTTTTCCTTATATAACATTTATTTCATTTAAACTCAAATATCATGATTGATATATCTTAATCCTTATCTGTAGGATAAAAATTTTTTAATAAAATTCAAATTAGGGGAGCTCAGTAAAGCCGGCTGAACAATTATTTGGCCAATTAATTTACGTTTTTAACGACTTTTTAAATTAATATAATAATTAACAGTTCTTTGGTTGAAAATCTCACTTAAAAATTTTAAAATTGCGTAGCACAGTGCACGCCTGCTCAAATCATTGTTACGGTTAAATCACTCAGTCATATTAATGCCACTTACTACAAGAAATAGAAATATCTTGACTTGGTTACCAGAACTCAATGGCTCAGTTAGTAAAAAAATGTGTAAACGTGGACCACGAAGATCTTAGTTTAGAATTCCATATGGAGCCCGTAGTTTTACAACGTATAGGATACTATGCGATAAATAACTTTATTTAATTATCAGCCAGTTGGTGCTCTCTCGAAAGCGCTTTCTATCATTTATCGTTAAGTTTTATCAATTATGTTTGGAATGTTCCTTTGAATATTGAGTTGCAAGGCTGCTTAGTACTTAATCTTGTAATCTATGGTTGTCGGAAGAAACGTAACGCATTTCTCGTAAAAGTCAAACTCGGTTAACTTATCTATTTTAGCAATATCATCTGACCAGTGAAATCAGCCTACATAATTGTGCTTCACATTTACGCTTCTGTAGAAACATATATATGAAGTCTCTACCAATGAACTAGAAACATGTGAATGGATTAAAGACAACAATTACGATGTGGCCATTTTGAAGTGTGCTAGGAAGTACAGAAAAATGTTATGAATATCAATCAGAAGAATGTTAGTCTGCGCTAAGGCTAAAGAATATCATTTGTTAGGTATGATTATTTATACATACTTACTAACTTTCATTCAACGATATGCAAGGAAATGTATTTTCTTGAATTCGAAAGTTTTTCTAAAAAGAAGTACTTCTGTTCCATGTTCTCTACAACGCTCTACGTTTCTTCTTAATCAAATAATGTTTCCCATACGTAAGGCTTCTAAACCATGAAGATTTTTCAATTAGAAAATTTATTTAGTCAAATATTTAGGTTAACTCCATTTGCTACTATTGTTAATCGAGCTCTTTCCTATTTTATGGCTTACCTAAAATAGTTACGACTCTATTTATGATATCCTAAAAAAAAACAATCAACGGCGAAAAAATAGTGTTTTTTTGTTTCGAATAGACAACCTAAGTTCTTCCTCTGAAACTTTTTGGAAAGTATTGAACATTTCAATCGGATTATATCTACCTAATCCGCAAGCGGTCAGAAATGTTTTCTGCGCTCTTTCTTTGCTTTTTCAACAGTTAAACATATCATGAAAGTGACATTTTCACATGAAATAAAATTGGTTTTGAAGGTAGTTATATTTCCAAAGGTGACATAGAAAATTATGTGACTGGCTGCTCTTGTTATTTGTACAGGAAACGGAAAGAGGGTAGATACTACTAATATAAGCTACATTAAAAATCACATATAAGGAATACAACAATTGTAACTAACATTATTGGCTTTTAGAAAATATAATGAGGAATTTGTTAATGTAAATTTGTAACTCGCCGAATTATATTAGTATTACATTAAACAATTTGCATTTGTTTATTTTTCTCTTCTCCTGCTTTCAACAATTACCAAATGTCTCTACAGTGGCGCCCGAACAAAAAAAGGTGGTGGATGAGTCTCCCCCATTTTTGGCAATTTGGCGATTGGGTCCGCTAATCTCCAGTCTCCCTTTAAAAGGGGGAGCATATAAGGTATTTCTTTTGCTTTCTTCGCATGCCTTCGTGGTGTAGTGGTCAGCACATTCGACGCGTGTTCGAGAGATCCGCGGTTCGAATTCCGGAGAGGGCATTGCTCATTTTTCATATACTCCAGCTTAAAAAAGTCCTAATGTCTATACAATATAATTAACAATTATTTTTTTCCCATTGCCTTAAATGCAATAAATAATGGGCGTAATAAATTAATTATATACCGTAGGTAAAAGTAAGAAACTTATACTTGTGGATTACCTGTAAAAGTGTGATTTTGCTTCAGTGGGGAGTCAGGCTTATCAAAAATATATTTTCTTTTGATAAGCACTTCAGATAGTTTTATTCGGAAAGTAATTATAGCATGGTTTTGTATCAAATAGAGCATACTATTATTCCATGTAAACATGAGAATAACGCTGCATAGAATCTGCAGTTTTCAGATACCACAATTAAACAGCACTTTTATGATTATTAAAAATGAAATGAATGCAAGTTCATTAATCTAAGGGTGAAAAAAGGTTATGCATATCATATTTATGACAATTATTCAATTCTGTTGTTGCTGTTGTGATTTATCTCATTTGTCTGACAGTAACATTAGAACAAGCCCACGAAATTCATCGTGGCAAGGAGTGCAAGATTGCGCCTGTTGTTGGCAGATCCTACCATTCAATTCTGATCAAAATTGCTGTAATCGAGTTATAGGAGAGCATTTTATTTGGATTTAGATTTGTTTGGATTTTATTTGGAATAAATTTTGAAGAAATCCTAGCAGATAAAATGAATAACATATCTCTGCTTACTCAGAATAGCATGCCGTTTAACTGGGGAACTCGTCAGAATAAGGACAATTTGAATACTTGACGTTTTTTGTCATGAAAAATAACTTACAGCCATGGTTTCTCATAAATGAATCATGTAATTCTATGCAAAAACACAAATAATTAAGCATAAAATCTGAACAATGTGACTTTCAGTATGTTATTATAACTGGATACAAATTTTACCAGTGAGTAATAAAGCAACAGTAATGATCTAGAGAATATGAATCTTTTTTTCTTGAGCGAGATATGTGAAACAATGAATTGTTGTGACCTCCAGAATCTACTTATGGACCTTACAGCTGCTAAATGGTGCCCACGATACCCTCAAAGCACGTGCAGGAAAAAGGCTTTAAGTACTTAACATATATCATGCTAATTATATATATATTCCACTCCGATTAATAAATTTATGCTTTAACAGCCGCAAGCTTTTATTTAGAACAAATCATGAGTGTACCGTTCTGGGTAAAATGAAAAGTATTTACTTCCTTTAACTGGAAAGCATGCCTTTTAACTGAAACGTTCTATAGAGGAGGGAAGCACGGAATATAAGATGTTTCAATGCCTAAGAATTATAATATTTAAATGCAGATATCTAGTAGCAGCTGCATGTTTTACATTCATGAAAGAAATGTTTTTCAAGCTTTCATTTCCACAGAGGCATTCTTTTCTACCACTTCATAAAAAATAATAAAAACACAATTTTAAAGCACGAAAGAATATGATATGTATCCATCAGTTACGAACGTACATCATATAGAAAGGAAATAAAAGTAGTAAGTTTTCTGAATGATAAGATATTTCTTCTTTATTCACATTTAAATCAAAGTCGCAACACAAAATATTCTGTGCAGATTCTTCCAGTATCCCTTTGGGCAAATATGAACATATTGATTCAGTCAAAACGTTTAAAAATTTAATATCGAACCATTTTAAAAGCTATTACTTTGTTTTAATAGTATTTCAAAATTGAATTTTGGAAGACAAAGATGCACTTGATGTAATGGAATTAAAGATAGAAGAAAACGGAAACATTTTAACACGAAAACAAATAATTATTGAATACATACTTTGATGTTCTTAGTTATAAAATTTTATCTGACAACTCTTTTGCGGTTTTGTAAAATATTAGAAGGAATTTCTATGCGTTTCCTTATTTTTTAAAAATCAGACGTTGGTTAATTGGAAAAAATGTTTAATTTCTGAAAATACTGTAATCCCAATTAACAGGAATAAAATGTATATTACATGTAATACTTATAATTTTATACCGGCTTATCAAAGAATAACTCTAATTAGAGGAGACTTCGAAACAGTAGATCTGAAGGCTCCAAGGTACGTGTTCGAGAAGGAAGTGAATAACAACAATCAAGCTCTCGTGGTTACGATTACAGCAAATAAAATTCGATAAGTTTCAGTAACAATAACCTATTGACGAATAGCATTGTGATTGGCAGCGTGAAAATTCATAAACGGCGTTGGAGTATTACCTGTAGCTCCGAAAACAATAGGCAAAAGACACTTTTAAAAAAATGAGTGGAAACGACATATCTGGAAAAAAAACCAATACAAAGCCACGTGAACGCTCATAATTCGTATCACAACAATGGGACATCATGCACGGTGCAGAAAGTCACAAATACTGATCACGCAACACAAGTGGTAACCATCTTTCAAGTGATCATGACAGCCAGTTACACCATTTGGATTGTTTAATTGGCTGGGCATAGTTTAAGACTGTTAGCGATTCTAATCACTTAAAGATTTTGGTGCTTCCTTATAAATTTACGCTTGCTCCCCCATCTTTTCTCTTGGGTTTAGTTTAGACTTGATCACTCCATGGCAAAACTAAAAATGGGAATTTTAGAAGTGTCTTCTCTCTTTGTGGGAAAGGTGTCAGGACTTCTATTCCTTCTAGTTGCCTTTGGCAATATGACTGGAGTCCTGACTAGGAACATGGAGGTTTCTCAAAGCTATGTTCATGTGTGTGTCTGTAGAGGATAGAATAAAGATAAGAAGGATTAAATTTACTCTTTATTTCTCACAGCGTACAGCCGTTCCCGCACTTCGGAATGCAGAGACCAGCACTTGTGGTCTAAAACGTAGAAAATAAGAAATAAACTAACTTAACTAAATAAGAATTAAACGTAGATACTTTACAGAGAGTAGTAACGCAAAAACTAGATCTTAACACTACGTCAGCGTATGTAGTCAGCGAAATTCAAAAACTACAATACGTTTTCAAATATCAGCGAGAACTAAGTCCTGGCCTTAAAAGCAGACATAACCTGACTGAAAAACGCGCGAGTGGTAAGGCAGCGAGAAGTCTCTCTCTCTTTTTCTGCTAAAAGCCATATCTTAAATATTTATACAGTTTGCAACCTCACTTGCATAAAGAATTCTACTCGCGCTTTTTCTGGCCGGAAATGAAAAATAAGAGAGGATAGCAAAGTTTTAAAATAAAATAAACGTTAGTAAAACTTGAAATCCTTACAAAGGGATGCACTAAAAAGTTGCTTAAACTATTAAGTAACTTTTTTTAGTGCCCTCTTTCCTTAACGCCCTAAGCACACTATTATTTTTCTTAAAATGCAATCCAGCTCTGGTGATTAGCGCTTGTGACTTTCTTCACCGTGCGTAATGTCTCACTGCTGTGATGCAAACTATGTGCGGTCACATGTCTGAAACTCATATTTCTCTCTTTCCTGTTTGTTTTTCCGATTAAATGTTTTCCTAGCGCTTTTGCTCCGACATTTTTATAAGTGGAGACACCGTTCCAGCACCATTTATGGTTTCTTGCCATGTCGATTACATTAACGATACAAAAACGGTGTTGTTATTGGAGATTTTGCGAAATTTATGTGCGTTTTTTGTAATCGTGAAAGTTCGGTCATTCTAATATCAATCATTCTCAAATATATGCATTGAAGCACTTACACCAGAATTATCATTCCGATTTGTTAAACCCTTCTGTCACTAAGGGCTGTTACATAGCAGAGGTTGTTTTATGAACAGCGTGTATAATTGTAATGAACAATGTATTATAACATTTATGTACTAGTACTGTTAATAAGGCAAACTATCACATACTATTATTAACTCATTTTTAACGAAATGTTACGTAATATTTCAAAGGTAACTGTTTCACTCAGTTTCATCATTCAATTAGAGAACAATTTTCATTATATCATTTTATTCAAAATTTGCATTTGGGAGCATATAAATGCCGATGATTACTGTAATCATCATCCGCATTTTGTCATAAAGTAATATTGTTTTGCGCTCATCTAAATCATATTGTTGTAGTTATATTGGAAGTCTGTTGTAGTCATCTGCTATTTACGCATTGTGTTAGGTTCGACAACTAATGAGTGTGCAAATATTCCCGGAATGTCGAGTTTCATATAAAAGCTGTGCTTTGAGAATGATAATCTCATCAAAGATATTTCTAACCATTAAAAATGGCAAATGTCTTTCACAACTTAGCGTCAATGTTATAATGGATGCCTGTAGGGACATTCTTTAAAAGTGAAAAATCACAATATTGAGAGGATGAAAATATTTGCACGCTTGAAAGATATAAATTTATTTTGGTGCTAGGTGACGGGTATTAAAAGTTATAAGCTGAAAAATGACACGCATGTTTTGCGGGAAACGCGCATAATGAAGACTTTGTTCTACAAGCAATATTAAGTCTTTAAAATGAAACTTAAAGTAAATAAGATCCGTTTCTGGGAAAGAAAATTATTTAAAAAACACTTTTGAAGCAGGTAAAATATATAATCCAGCTGCAGACTTGTTTACTGATTATCTTCTATTTTGAAGTCTGTATTCTTAAAACTTTGCATAACCGACATTATTGTGTTACTTGTCCTTAGCTAGGACGACTAGGCAACGCAAATACTAAAAATAAATTTACAATTATTGGGACTTCATCGTGATCATGTTTCTGTGCATCATAACGACTGAACACGATGCTATTACGATAATAATACGTTTTCATCATGATTTTGTTCCTATGCGCCATAATAACGATGCATGTGTCCTTAATATGAAAAACCCAGTTATGAATATTATAATTTTTTCTTATAATATCCTAGCACTGCTTCATTTTATACAACTTGCTTTTCAATCCCCAACTATAAAAGTAAGTAAATAGTTTTAGGAATTTGTTGAGAAAAAAACTAGCGATACAGTTTCGAACAAAAGAAGATGATGTGTGGTTGATGTTCAAGATGGTTACATTAAAGGTGATCTGACTCCATTATTGAATGAAAAAGCATTTCATATAAAAATATACTTTATTGTGCACACAGGAATGAGACTCGTAATAGGAGCATTGCGTAACAACCCCGTCACTCCAACGGCACGCGCCAAAAAGAGGCCTTGAGGCGAGAGACAAGCTGTGACGTAACCAGGACATCTGATCTGTGCCTCTGGCTGACTGCGGCGCCTGTTGTTTGGACGATGAAGTGCTACTAAGACTTAAAAACTTTCTTTTCACATGAATAGAATCTTGTAGTTTGCTTGGTGATACCAAATCTAGTAAGAAAGTAACCATGTGATGAGGCTCCAAATCAGTGTTCTTGTGAAATAGTATCAAAATAATTAATTTCAAAATACAAATTTAAAAAACTGAAAACACTTTATGTGCGCGAACACTCATTATGCATCTGATTCTATTTAAACGTAATGCAATTTATTAGTGTAATTTGACATGCAGATTTTACAGAAAGTGATAAAATGCACTAATTTGTGTACATTTGTTTGTTTACAATAGAATTTAAAGTTATAGATTATAAAAATAAGTAGCCTCTTGGACATAACTATTTGCATAGTAAAATAATAAATAAAAATCGGACTTGTTTTTATTAACATAGTTATCTATAAATACATTTTGTTGGAATCAAAACCCTTTTTAAACATAACTGTCGGTATACGAAAAAGTTCTATTCTTACTATATTTTAACAATACTTGAAGCTGAAAGAAATAAACTTAATCGTTTCGTCTTATAAAAAACAAATATTATTCATTCAAAACTAGCCTGTTTACTGCCTAAATACATCACAAAATATACTTCCAAAATTTTGGGAACAGTTGTATATGATAGAGTAAAGGCGCTCGCCATTTCATTTGAAACATGTGAGAGTTAAATGCAAAATTCATTAGGTAGCAAGCGATTTTTTTAACAAAGATATGTTTTCACTTTATGCAATCGTAAGAAAATATTAGTTTAACACGGAGAAGACACAGCCTCATTTAAAGTAAACCATTATTTCAGACCTTAGCATACTTATGGATAACAAATTATTTGTGAAAATCCTACTAAAGACTTGCCACCGAACGCAAAGGAGGCCCACCAGCGTCCGAGCGGTAAAGTTGCTGAACTCTGGTAGTTCGGTCCGAGTTTCGAATACCGCAAGCGGGCAGGCTGCATGTTCTTTTTCATGGTTTTCCCCATGTGCAACATTTATACGAACCAGTTTATTCTAGAAAGTCCTCGATGATGGCATCCTTTCCCATAGACAGATAGCCCTCGTGTGCTTTGCTGTAATCAAATAAACTAAACCAAACCAAATCAAACCGAACGCAAAGAAAAGTACTATTTCCGCATTTTAACACATACAGTTTGTTTAGGCAATGACACCAATAGTTTAGTAGTAGCATATGATTTTCAGTTTTGAAATCTGATCTCTAGTTTGATAGTCTTAATCATCAGATGGTGAAGTGAAATGAGAGCTGTTAAGTTTTGTATTAGTGCATAATTATAAAATAATATCACTGGAATTTAGGTATTTTGACTACAAGTAAGTACACTACTCGCTGCATTAAGTGATGAGGTTAAGAAATAAGTCCAAGTAACCATGCTAGTCCTTTTAAAATGCTACAGAGACTCAAATAGAAGAGACAAACGCCAATCTAAAATTTAATATTCAAGATTACTCTTCTCAAAGATAAAAACATTTTTTCACCTGAAGGAAAGAGATCTGTGTCTGCTTACTTTCGAAATCGATTAAGTTTTAATCAAAACCTACACCAAACTAAGATTGCTACTTTATGTAATATTAAATGAAATGCTTCCAGAGAAGTTTGCATATTCATGTGATGCCAAGATATTCAATAGAATATTAATTTGATTTAAATGGATTATTTTAGAACTACTGCTCTTACAAAGAAAACATTATTTTGACTGTGACGCCTTTATAATTAAATATATATTACACAGAGATGACGCAAGAATATCACTTTTCCCAAAATATAATTGGCAGTTCAGTTAGCGAAGATGTTTTCTGCAATAGCTTTTAGTCAGTAAAATAGAAATTTACTCGAACAAGCAGAAAGCTTTTAGTTTTCAGATTAAAGCTCCTATGGTTTATACGTAAGGCTAAATGGAAGTATTTGTTGATTTGTTTAGAACTCAGATTCGATGAGAATATATGAAGCATTTTAAGACACTGAAATTGCTTACAAACCACATCTGAATATGCCAAAGTTGATGCTTTTATGAATTGTATTTTTGACGCTTTGCGAACACGTTAATTAACAGATTTATAAACTAACTATAAACTCCTTTTGAGATCTCCTTAATGAACCTTATTTCAAGACTTCTATTTATAAATCATGAAAAATATAAAATTCATTCTTAATATATTTTGATATGTTTCATATGAATTCCCTTAAAGGACCAAACTTAATTAACATGATGCATAAGCAGATTTTTTTATATTTACTTTCAAATTAAGACTTTTACTACCTATATTTGGTTAGGTCAAGTTAAGTGAATATTGGAAAGCCTACCAGGAATATCTGCATAGGGAAGCGATGGTTTTATGGAGGATTTTCGTAGAACACTGTCTCGTATTAACGTTGCACATCGAAAAAACCACGAGAAACAAAGATTCATTCAGCCCATTCGCTTGAGGTGGAGCCTGATCGAATTCCCAGTATTAAGCGGCCTTAACTACTCAGCCAATATTAGGACCTCTTTTACAGTTTCTATCTCCTGATCGATTTAAATAAAGTTAAAATTAAACTTAAAATTTTTTTTTCAGCTTAGAATTGCTTTTCGATCGAACCCATTTTATTCTCATTTTTAAGTATCATTATTGAGAAATATATATTGACAGCACATGAAAATAAAAAATTTAAAGAAGATGGAATTATATTTTAAAATCTGTTTTTTTATTTTCTGGCAAATAAAAATTTTCTTCTTTAAAGTCTAGCTTAGTTGCAAAGAGAAAGAGGGGAAAAATTAACGAAGTCTAGCATTTTAAGACATGTAAGAAAAGTGCTTTCGATATCATTAAAGGATTTCACGAAGTTTAAGCAAAAGTTCCTACCTGCCATGTCATTCAATATCACCTTTACGGCCGTCATTTTCTTTATTAGCCATTTTGACAGAGATCGAAATAAAGATTTGGTTTTTATGAAATATCGCAACCAGAAATTGTTTCAGATATCGCAGTAAACAGGAATAAGTCAGGGAATAAAACCAGGACATTAAGTTAATTATGGAATTCAAGAAGATACGAAATGAAATAAAAATTCCAAACCTGAGTCTCATTTATTGAACTGACATCAAATGTGGCAGCTTCATCGAGATATTTCAAAGGGACTTGATTTATTAAAAACACCGGGGATATGAAAGATAAAAAACAAAGTGGTAAAATAGAAGACGTTTCAGTTTCAGAAACCAGTGATTGGAACGGTGTGTCAGAGAAATTCTTTTAGATTTTAAAATATAAGCGTAATTCTGAAATCCAATGATATTGTCTTTGATGAATTAAATTATAAGAAATGATTAATTAACAAGCTTGATAGTTTATGAAAACAAACAACTGCACGTTCTTCGAATTTTGCGAAATGTTGTTTATAAAATATATTTGTAGAGTATAAAAGAGTTATTATTTCTATGGACATAATCTCTGAATTGTAAATCAGCTGTCAAGTATATTTAATTGAAAAATACGATTAAAATTTATGGAAGATACAGCTGACGCTTTGTCGCTAAGGAAATTTGTATGAAAATACGAGTGCTTATAAAACTCATATTAAAAAAGGTGAAAAAAGCAAACAGCAAATGATGTCAAAAACTGGCAAACTGAAAAAAGGTGAACAGTAACAAAAATAAAAGCATGGAAGCTTTTTAATCAAATAAAGAAATCATCGCTTTAATTTTGGCTTGGTTTGGAAGTATTCGCTCATGAAAAGTTTCAGTTAATACAGTAATTCTTCTAAACATTACACGCGATTACCTCAATCGGAAATAATCAGTGCAAGCAAATATTGGTTAGAAAAACTGCATTCGAAGAAACAGCACAAATAAAAAAAATATGTCAGCAAAAAAGGTATTCATCAGTGGAAATTATATTATATATTAATTACCATTTTGGCTGTTTCCCTCTAAACCATTGACATTCAAAGCTAATATACATAATACGTAACAGATAAAACAAAGGAGCAAATGCAATAATGCCAGTGTCGTAAGTGTAAAGGAACTATTATGAACAATAAGCACTTTAGTACGGAAATTTAATTTCACAAATTGACTTTCATTTCACCAACAGTAATCTTTTCTTTGATGACCAATTTGGCGTACCAACGAGACAAACATTTTTTCGGACTCTAGATGTTTGCATTAAAAAATCTCATGAGAATTCGGACAGGCAAAGCAATGCTGCTATCTTGTTCAATCCATCCCCGGCCGTATATGGAGCTATAATGTATTCGAGCGTTCTATGCAAAATACGCAGACTGTTCATAATAAATAAATCTTTCGTGATGCCGTGTGATAAAGGGCACTTATCCAACAACACTGGTAATTCGTGTTCGAAGTTACCTCAATCCTGATTTCCATGGAGCTTTAATAGCAGAAAGGAAAATCAGATGAGGACTGATTGAATGATGATGACACAAATGCATTCAGATGACAATATGTCTGATATGATTCTGGACAGTGACTTGAGGACCAACTATTGACAAACGATGCCTACACGAAAAGTTAAAAGTACTTTTTGTCTTGCTTTGCTTTCATTTATACACAAAGACAACTAGTCAATGGCATACACAAGATTTAGGGCTAGTTCCAACAGCAGTCATTGCATAAGCATCCGGGATTCCGAGATGAATTTGAAGAAAAAAAATAAACAATTAGACAATAGAGATATAATACCTGGAAAGTACGACAAAGGATAGGTTGTCATAGATTTTCGATGAAGTTCTTTAATGCTTAATTTATTAGTTTGAATCAGGCTATTTAGTTTGTTTCAGTAATATGCTTAGCGAGTAAAATAGTAAGCTGTTCGTAACTTTTTGTTTCTTCTACGTTTACAGTAATTAATGTATAATAATTAACTGCATTTTACACGTTATTTAAAGTCATTATACCGAGAACAAAGAAACTATTTTCCTTTACACTATCAACTAGACAGGAGGCCAAACATTATTGTGGAAAGCCTACACTATCTTTGTAGACTAAAGTTCATTTTTCATCGAATTATTCTTTAATATTTAGTTATACTACTACTATAATTAATACTACTACTGTAAAATGTTTTGTATTCCTAACATTAGCCCATGTGGAAGCTTCCGATATAAATAATCACGATACTGCCATGAATAACGTAGTACGCACAATGTAGAATTAACCCAAAATACTGGAAAATAAGACATCTGTATTATTGAATATTTCTACGAAATTTCTTAATTTTGATTCTGGAAATACCGGGATTTCGAAGAAAATGAGCATTTGGGATTTCTAAACGTGATTGCGGTTGACAAACTATTGTTGAATATTAATACTTTAAGGAATAACTTTATTTGTATACTTATGCTACATTTTACACTACCGAGGAAATACTTTAAGCATTATCCTAGCATAGAAACCAGCGACACAAAGGAATGTCTGATGTCGTGATTGAATATGTTAGAGGTAAATGACAGAGCAGAGTACTAACTACAAAAGGTCTTTGCTAATTCGACAATTTAGACACAGGAACAATGATAAAATTCAAACTCCTGAAAAGAGGATATGAACTTTGCCTTTTATAGCTTGCAAGTGTACTTTGATCGCTGAAAACGTCTCTTCCAAATTAATGGCAAAGAAAAATAATAAAATTACTGTATTCAAAATGATAATAAAATGAGCAAATGGTTATTCTTAGTTTTAGAAAATGACGAAATAGAATAGATCGAAAAGAAAACTAAATTATATTAATAGGAAACGATTGGAAGAGACAGTTGGCGAACAGAAGTGGGCACTTGTATCCACAATCTATTCATCTCTAAAATTAATTGTCACATATTAACGCATATGTATGAATACATAAGTGCACAATTTAACGTGGAATTTGTTTTCAATGTAAATTCGATATTTTTATAATACGAGGTTTATAAATATAATTATGATTCACAGAAATGCAAACAAAATGCAAGCTGCATACGAATAAATTACTCAGGTATCCAAAGTTTAACCTTCTTTTCGGATTAAGTGTTAGTTTTGTACTTTTATTAAATAAATCTGAAAAATGGGAGAAATTATGAAATATGTTAATCAATGGCTTAGAGTAATGAAACAATTCTATGTACTGAAAATATATTTTCATGTCACAAACACATATTTAGAAGCGCTCTCAGCTTTTGTTTCTTCCTACTAATACTTTCCCTTATAGTTTCAAAAACCTACATTACCTAAAGGGTTGAATGTTTATTTAATTAATTTAGTTCACTCTTAGTTACTTCCTTGAGGCTTAAAGAACAATTATGGTTTTTCTGTTATCACCACTATTTTTCTGCAGTAACAAAATTACGTGAAAGATGGCTTTTATAAATATGATGACAATTTAATGAAAGGCTGTAAGAACAGCGGAAGATTTTACGTGTTTATACAAGACAGAAAATAATTTTAAAATGTCTTCACTAGAAGTATACTGTTTTTAACATTTTAAAAAATTAATTGTATTAAAATTCTTTAAACATAAAACATCGCGCGAGTAATTAAATTCCGCTCTGCTTGTTAAAATGAATTTAACTCTCCCGGCTGTAGTTCGTATTAATATTATTTGATGTTCAAAACTGTCTGAGAAATACTGTGAATAAAAGTCTTAATTCAAGAACAGGAGAAATATAATAGTAAACGTGAAATATTTTAATTTAAACTACTAAAGAAATTCTTTTCTTCCAAAATTCTGGAAGTTGGGAAAGAGATGACTTAGAAGGAATTTATTGTTAACCTTTTACATATGTGTTTCAAATAATTGATATAATAGACTTAACTGGCTGTTAGGATACAATGAAATATTATATCCAAGTACTAGGAGAAACTTTACTGGTAGGTACTAACTTATAACACTATGTTATTTTTAAAATGTGCATTCTTAACATATCCTTACGTCATACATATATAATTTAATCACGGGAAAGGCAGAAATATGTCATATACTTCGGAATTATTTTAAATTAATTAAAGTGCTCTAGTCTGGCTAGAGTGATAGTAATTTTCTTTAAAAACAGTTTTATTAAAAGCTGCACAGGAAAGTAATGAAGAATTCAGAAACACAAAGAAAGTATAGGAATGTCTGACATTCTTTTACAAAATATTCAGGTACTGCTTCTAAGGGTTTTTGATTAATATTCCTTTAAATATTTTTATATTGTTTTTATAAAATAAGATATTACTTTTAAACAATCACTTGGGGATAGAAATTTTAAATTTCAAAGATTTTTCAAGTTATAACCGTTTAATACTGCAATAAACTTGATTAACAAAAGATAAAATCATAGAAGAATTACTTTTTATGTTCTCTCTCATGCTGAAACTACTTTGAATACTTTTACACTTGATTTATTAAAACAATGTAAAGTATTATGAAGATCTGATTAGATAAAATAAATTTATGCAGCATCATTATTAATTGTTAAAGGAATTTCGAATGGAATTAGTTCTAGATTTTAAGTTTAATGATATGATTTTAGGACAATCGTTATGAACCACTGCCGTCAGTCATCAGTAATACTATTTATTCAACGTGGCGGTTAAGGCAAATGAGAAGGAAATACTATAGCATTGATGAAGTTTTTGGAGAAAATGAAAATAATTTTAGTAACGCTGTTATTCTGCTGATAGTGATATTATTTTACCAGTAATCATGAAAAACGACAAGTCTGCAACACAGTGGTTAGTGTGGCAAATTTCAAAACTTTTCCTTTCAATAACTGGTAGAAGAGTTCTTAAAATAGGCAATATGTCTCAACGGTCTGATTTTTTAAAGGGGCCTAAATAGCCTGTTCCGCGAGTGAACTCTTTGAAGGTTTTAGTTTATTTTTTAGATCTCAATTATAAACGATAAAGTAACTCATTCTATGAGCTCCATATTATAAAAACCTGTAAAATTAACAATCATTTATGTAAAATATGTATTCCTAATTTTTTCTAATATTAAAGGAATACTAAAATATGCTATATATTAAAGTTATATATTTATAATTTTCATCTTCAAGTGAACCATTTTCTACATAGGCATAAAATACCCGAATTGATAAAACATTTAGCATAGGAAAAGCTCAAGTGCTAAGTTTTCTGCATGTATATAGAGAGAGATCATAGGAAAATCAGCATAAAAGATTATAAAAAAAAATGTCTGAAAGTTGACATATG
The DNA here is from genome assembly GCA_000611955.2 of Stegodyphus mimosarum. Classification (NCBI taxonomy): domain Eukaryota; kingdom Metazoa; phylum Arthropoda; class Arachnida; order Araneae; family Eresidae; genus Stegodyphus; species Stegodyphus mimosarum. The sequence goes on from KK112494.1 coordinate 358,138, forward strand.
GTTAAAATCGTTGCAATTTTGCACAGAAGGTGTTTCCCATTTTAAATAAAAAAGTAAGTTCGGAAAAAAACAACAACAATTAGGATTTCATAATTTTCATTACATAAAATCTCCGCTATGAAATCTACGCTTCTCTAGTGTTAAAAACTTTTCTCTTCCCCTCCAACATAAAAATTTTACTATTGGAAATAAAACAGAGGAATCTATGTAAAGCATTTTAAATCAATAGGTTGCTACGAAATGAGATTATGTCAAACATCAAAATGAATCAAACAAATAAGGAATAAATATAAAAAAGTATTAACGAGTGACGTATTGTTAAATTAAAGAAATAGTATTGTCGAGAAAGAAAAAGTGCTCCGTAAAGTGCTGGACACAGATTCATTTTATTAAACGGCCGTGAAATGTATTTGGCATTTTATTAAGCTTCAGAGAGCGAAACAAAAATGAGTTTATTGTTATTATACAGCCAAATAGCTACGTAAAAGGGCCTGGAGATTTAAAAATCAATTTCATAAAGAAACAGAAGTTATTTGATAGCTTATTTGTCCTGTACGTTTTTAATATTTCTACCTCTTAGAAATTCGTCTTAAATCGCTTGAGATTACGATATCACATATTCTGATTGCGGATCCATAGTCCAGTCAAAAAGAGTCAAATAAAATGTAGTTCAAATCGCTAATAATTCGTTTTTTTTGTGCAGAAGGCCACAATCTCTTACTGAAACAAAACAATATTTTATACCCCTAAATAAAGAACACAGAAGTATAATAGTATGGTATCTTTACGTATGAGTAATTAAATTTTGATTTCAATTTTGAAGTTGATTGGAAAATAGTGCTTGTAATAAATAGAGCATGTAAAAGTTTTTATTTTAATTGCTGGATATTTCTGAGTCGCAGTTCTTTCAAATGTTAAGGAAGACCAAAAAATTTAATAATTAGCAAAAGATGTCGCGTGAAGATGCTTGAATTAATATGGATTCGATATTAATAACTCGCAAACCTGACAGTTCTAGGCATTTGTTCTGCTATCTAACATAATATTGTTGCGTGCGTACGGGTTCGTAATAGATTGAATGCACAACTACGATAGAAGGTTAATAAATTTTTTCTTATCAAAAGGTATATAACAAAATGCCGGAATTTGTTTCAGAGATATTCGTTCAGTTGTTCACAAACTCTCGCAATATAATCAGTAGTTATACTTCAAACTACTAAAAACGTTAAAATACAACGCAATGCTAAGAGAAAGCTAATCCGATCTCACGCTGTACTCTCAACAATAACAACAGCAGCTATCTAAACAACTGAGATGGGATGTTCTCTTTTTGGCTTTTTATAGTTTTCGTTCGGTCGAGAGAAATTTCTAGTAATTTCTGCTTTTCGAGATTTCTAGAAAGCAATAAGAGGATATATGACGATTATAGCTAACATAGTAGTCAATTACATTTAATCAGTTTCAATACAAATTACTTAGATATCCATTTGTTCAATGTTAAACGCACGTGCTACTTGATTTTTACTTTTCCGGCCCAGCTTTCTCTCTTTTTCTCTTGTCTCGTGCACGTGTAAATACAACAATTTTAATTATAATTATACTAAATTATCTATATAAACACAAAAATCGTAACACTGCCCCCTTCCCAAGGACTGCACGTCCCGAGCAGTACAATCCCTGGACAGGAAGTCATACTTACAACTAAGGCATCAATGTAATAATAAACATTACAATACAATAACAAACAACGTAAACAATATTTGCAATAAGTAACAAACAAATCAAATACCAAATCAATAAATGAGTGCACAAATTTACAAATTTTTAAACAAAAAGGACCATGGTCTTATACTATTTACATTATATATACTAAGTACTATGGCCATAGTAAGGAGCTAATCTGCACGATTTTCGGTTTAGAATTCAATGACTTACGGATCCGAACTACGACGTCGTTCAGCCTGTTTAGGACTGTATATGGACCATCTTAAGGTGACTGTAGTCTTGCACACAGTCCTTCCCATCGAATCGGATTCCACAACCACACCTTGTCTCCTTCGTTCAATCGCTGTCCTGTAGCTCCCGTGTCGTATCGGGTCTTCATCTTCTCTGTCGTCAAGGCGATTCGCTGTCGTGCAAAATTGTGCATCACTTCAAACCGGGCCTGGAAATCTGGATGTACTTCGCAGGTGGTAAAGGAGTATTCGGCGAGTAAACAAGAGATCACAAGGCAGACGAAGGTCACGACCGAAGAGCATCTGAGATGGGGAATAGCAGGTAGTCTCGTGGACAGCACTGCGATAAGCCAATAAAAACATTAGTAACTTCTTGTCCCAGTCCTGCTAGTTCCTGGAAACCACCAACGAGATGTTATTAATGATGGCTCGATTAAATCTTTCTACCATGCACCGGGATGTAAAGCTGTCCTTTGTGTTTTGCCAATGCCGAGTAGCTTGAGGAGTTTTTATTATACCCGATGCAAAATTTCTTCCTTGATCAGAAAAGTAACTGAAGAGGCTCTCCAAGAAGACGAGACGGGACAGCTTTTCAGCATCTTTGGCAAGTCCTGGAGTGTTTCCGTAGGCTTCTGTTGACGGGATTTTAATTGAAGCCTGATGTAGTCTTTTAACCATTTCTCCCGAAAGCGCAGCTCCAGCGCGCCGGATAGAGCATCGAAATCTAGCCTTTGATTTTTAGAAAGAGTCTGAAGGATATCCGCTGCGTCTGCTCTCTGAGAAGCGGCGAGATGACAAGCCTTAACTTGGGAATCCCATCCGTTCGCTTCCTCCACTATAGGAAATTGTGTCTTATATACTCGCCAAGAGGTCTTCCCATCATATGTGGACAACTTCATAGAGGGTCAAACAGGCATGGGTAAAAATTTAAAACCGTCAGAATGGCTCTCTGCCGTCGCTATGAATTTCTTTAAGGTATGAACTTCTTTGGCGACTGCGGAAGCCCTGTCATCAATTGGCCCTTTTGTTGGACGGCAGAAACTCTTCTTTCGATTTGTTCTTTGACAAAAGAAACTCTGTAATTGATTTGCTGTTCCACGGCCGAAACTCTTCTTTCGATTTGTTCTTTGACAAAAGAAACTCTGTAATTGATTTGCTGTTCCACGGCCGAAACTCTTCTTTCGATTTGTTCTTTGACAAAAGAAACTCTGTAATTGATTTGCTGTTCCACGGCCGAAACTCTCTTCCATTTGTTCTTTGAGAGAAGAAACGTTTTCTTCAATTTGTTTCACTTTATTGTTAACCGCGTCTATTATGCCTTCCACAGCCTCAAATTTGTTTTCTATTATGCAGGTAATTTTTGTTTTCATGTCTTCTTGACCTGCTTCCATCTTTTCTTGACCAGCTTTCATCTCCTCTTTAACGGATTCTTGACCAGGTTTCATCTCTTGTTTGCTCGCTTTCATGTCTTCTTTAACAGCTTTCATCTCTTCTTTAACGGAATCTTGGCCAGCTTTCATCTTCTCTTTGAACGCAGCAAACGCTGCCACCACCTGCCTTAACTGTCCCTCCATCGTTTTTGTCGCTGTCATTCAAACCCACTCCTGACACCAAACAGTGTTGCGTGGGTACGGGTTCGTAATGAATTGAATGCACATGTCTGATAAAAGGTTAGTAAAATTTATTCTCAACACAAGAAATATAACAGTACGCTGAAATTTTCCTCAGAGATATTCGTTCAGTTGTTCACAATGTCACGCAATATAATCAGTAGTTATACTTTAACATACTAAAAACGTTTAAATACAACACAATGCAAACAGAAGCTAATCCAATATCACTCTGAACTCGCAACAATAACAACACAGCTATCTAAACAACTAAAGCTGAGATGTTCTCTCTCCGACTTTTTACAGCTTTCAATCGGTCGCGAGAAATTTCTAGCAATTTCTGCTTCTCAAGATTTCTGGAAAGCAGTAAGAGGATGTAATTGCGGTTACAGCTAACACAGTAGTCAATTACATTTATTCAGTTTCATTACAAATGACTGACATATCCAATTATTCAATGTTAAATGACGTGGCTCTGTATTTTTACTTTTCCGGCGTAGCTTTCTCTCAAAGTTTGTCTCGGGCTGCATTGCCCGGCGAAATAAAACAATTGTAATTATAATTCTGCTAAAATTATCTATATAAACACGAAATTGGTAGCAATGTATTCAAAAAGAACGTCATGCATAAGAAGCACTCTGAAAAAGAGAAATTTTTAGACACAATGTATAGCTGTTTAAACATACAATTAAATTAATTTGCTGTACAAATATGAATAAATGTGTGTTAAGTTGAACCCATATTTATGAACTCATAATGTTATCAACGCATACATATGTATACATATGCAATTACAGGCGGTCACACGGAGCTTTGTGCATCGTATTATCCAATTACGATAATATTTTGCGAAAAGGATTTTAAAAAAATATAAAGTTAAGTATTGCTTATACCGAATATGCAGGAAGACAAAGAAATAGTTTTTAAAAAACAAAAGTTTTTAGTATGACGAATAGACAAATAGTTTCACTGTAATGTACTATCGCATATCCCCTTGCGGGCTTTTGTTGTGTAAATGTATAGAATATCCAACTTGAAAAAGGGAGATCCGTAGCTCAAATCCTGGGGAGAGCACGGTTGATTTTTCATATTTCTTTGCTTCTAGAATCTACCAGAATCTGTACTAGCAGTATGATATTTAAGGAATTCAGTAGTTATAAGAAAACCAGAATTCCAATGGAATTATGGAGACAAAAATTATTATTGAAATATAAATTTTTAAGATACGAATTCTTATTTTTGTTTGTGATGCTAAAAAAGTTTGGATAACATTAAAAATATCTTAAGAGCAATGCATAGTAGGTGTACTTAGCTATACAAGAGTATACCGCCTTGGAAAAACACGATGGCTGTTTAGAACATAGTTTAGAGATCTGAGGATTCCAGTTCTCTCTGAAATATCCCAGGTCTTGGACCTATGTCGCCTGAAGCACTACATTATATTACAGCATCTTCCCATGTAATCCATTTTATGTAATGAAATTCTTCTTAAATTTTCAAGAGTTGAAGAGCCTCTTGCGCCCTTCGGAAACGACATTGATTTACTTCGAAACATTAATTTTTCAAAATTTATGAGCAGAAAACCACAGAGGAATAAAATTGCTTTCACTTTCTTTTTAGATTATTTACATATTACTGCTCTAGCTGTTGCTTGAAATAACCCAAATTTCTCTAACGTTAATTTTTAATGAATTTTAAAAATTTAGTTACATTATTTCATTCAAAAATTAAGTACACTCATAATTGCTGCGATGTACAAAGCTATTTCGGAGCTATGGAAAAACTTTCCTGTTTCTTGCAACATGTTTTCCAATTGAGAATAACAGAGTTTTAATTTCACCTTGAAAATGAATTTGAAGTTGCGTACTTGCGTGTGTTAAAAATTAAGTATAAAACATATTAAACATAAAAGCATAAAATTAAATATTAAAGATAAAAAAATTATATATACTCCTTCCTGTGCTACACTCCTATGTTTGTAAAGTTGTTCATAAAAATACAATTCTGTGATATGTTACTGTATCAAAGTGTAATTTATATATACTCAAAATTTCTTTTAAAATAAGGAAGACAAGATGATGAAGTACACTGATGAGGTTGCAAATTCTCAAGCCGGATATTTTTGAGAATAAATTTTACTCTCAAGTACAAGGAATTTCGAAAGGGATTCTTGTGGAAGATATTAAAGTTTTTACTTCCTTGCACGAAGTATCGCAATAGAGAAAAATTTCGGATATCATATTTCTACATGAAACGTCCATTTTGACCTTCCTGAATCGATTTGGACAAATTTTTGCGTGGGTTTAGCACGTACGCGCAAAATAAAGGATTATTTTCTGTAAAAGTGATTTAAAATGGATTCAAAATTGATTTTTTTGTGACGACTGTACGTACATATGTACATATCTGTCTCGTATGACTCTAAAACGATTCGCCGTAGAACGTTGATATTTTGTGTATGGGACTGCAATAATGTCTAGTTCTGCATTTTCTTTTGTTAAAAGTATATATATATATATATATA
>KK112494.1:364325-378492 GCA_000611955.2 Stegodyphus mimosarum
AAAAAGGAGATTAATTTTCATTATTAATATTTTTATATTTTTTTTTCCTTCTAGAATTTTTATTTTACGGATTTATTCTACTGATGAAGTCTTATGTTAATTTTTATTTGTTTAGATACAATGTTAGACCTATTATCCACGGTTGCAATTATTAATATTGTTGGGGAATTGCTTTGTTTTGATTCCAGTTTAATTTGAACTTTGGAGGCTTTAAGTTTAATTTACTTCAATCCTGCAGTTATACCGCATGTCTGGTTAAATTTTTTGTTTTTAATGTTTGGTATAAATGCGAAATTAAAAAAAATAATTTCGACAATTAATGAAATCTTACTATATATATATACATATATATATTTACATATGTATTTAGCCTAACAATAAATGTGCAACAATATTTAATATCAGTATATTGCTACAAATATCTAACAATATTTAATGTTAGTTCACTTTTGCAGAAAAAAGTGTGTATATTTTAATAGACCGTACTAGAAAGACATGTGGTGTCTACGTCAGATTTGTATTACTTTTAAATACAGCTTACTCTAGTAAGAGGTAATTTTGAGGTATGGAAATCTAATATTTATGATTAGTATTTTTTTATGTTTACTGAATAATAATGAAGCTACCAACAATTTATTATTTTTCAAATTGTATATATCCCGGAGGAATTACCGACTTGTGCAGTGAATTTTCAAATAGCCCGCTCTGTTGCTTTTGAAAGTAAGACGAACAAATCATTTCATGCTTTGGCCCGTTCATGGTGAACCGGCTTATCAATACTCATTATTTCTTTGGTGGTGCTGTATTTTAAAGCATCCATTGTCCTAGGACCTTTAGCGTAATATTTGAAACAGAACGTTATCAACAATATTTGTGGGACAGTTCTCAATAAACGACTAAATTTTTCAGTGTATTACTAGGATGTGTAGCATAAGATTCCATATCTTAGGGTGAGTAACTTAGGATTTTGAAGCAGAATCTTATCAACAAAATCAGTAGTATTGATAGACAGTTATCCAGAAAACAATAAAAATCATGGGTTGGAGTTCTCAGTTATGACTTCAGTTTGGGTGGACATTTTTAGTATTTGTTTTAAAAGTAGTTAATTCTTTATAAATACTCGACATCTGAGACATAATAAAATTTGCTAGGAATATTATTGTTCAAATTAATAAAAAAATAAATTTTCGTTTCGTATGAGTCACCATATGCACTGTGGCCACAAAATTTGTTTTGACGCCTTTATTTTCTCAACCATCGGTCGTAGACACATATATCTACATGCAAATGTGTTTTAAAGGAAACAAATATTCACCTTTTGCAATTTTTAAATTAAAAAAAAATTCAGTTTTATAAAAACAATGAAATATACCTTTTATGGTTCATTGCTACTATAATTAGTTAATTTAAGAAAATTTTCTGCCTGTTATAAAAACTAAAATACAAACCTTTTGACTTAAGCAGACCATGAAGAAAATATATCCGTCCAGAAAATAATAACATTAACGAGCAGTTATGAAAACTGACGGTATTCATTTTAAAACCTAGACCCTATGTTTCAACGTAAATTGAAAAGATTTCATTAAACGTTTTAATCATTTATTCTTTAATGAACATCTGTATGGCAAATGATACACTTTTGCTTCTGTCATAAATCCGTTAATGTCGTTCAATAATCTGAATATACAGGTAGGGTAATTTTTTTATCACGCTTTTTCGCTAAATAAGGGAAGTCATTTCAGTTCTTGTTCTAGTCTCAGCGCTAGTAAACTGCAAGTTGCTTAGTGTTCAAGATATGTAACTAGAATTGAAGATTAGCGCAATAACGAAAATACTAATATTTCACTCAACAAAATTACCGTTGAGTGGCCAGTACTCTTATTGATTATTTTCTCTTTAAAAGACCTTGAAAACCTATCAATTAAGTGCTTTTCATTTCAGTTCTGCAGTGTTCTGTAAGACTTTAAAAGCTTATCAATTTTCCTTTGTACTATTTTGATCTAAGACATTACAGTGGAAATTTCACTAATTTAAATAATATCATGAAATGTATTTAATTTCTTTTTATTATTGTAACATAGATTTTTCCAGCAACATTTCAAAATTGAAATTGAAAACATATTTACAGCTGAACAGTGAATGCAATTAAAAATTGAATGAAAGGTCCTTTGAGATATAGATTAATTTAGTACAGGATTCCATACTTTTAGAATGGTTGACCTGTACTTCACTCGTACTGAAATCAAACTTTTCAGGTAATCAGTGGGATATCGTTAGAACGTTTCTTTTTGCTTTTATAATTTCATATGCTGAAACTTACAAAAAAAACAACTTAAAATTGCCTTTGAAAAATTTGTGTTCACGATAGTTTGATTTGAGAAAGATTTCTGGCATTTTTCGATAAATATGAAATTGGATTGAATTTTCTTAAAACGTTTATGAAATAAGGTATTAAGAAAAATGAAGAACTATTACATCCTGAGGAGGAATATGAATGTTCATAGCTTCATTATGGTTAGCAAATGCAGTTGAATTCTAGGTTAATTCAATTATTAAACCTGGCACATTTAATATATATGCTATATTACGGGACATTGCAACATCTTTAGAAGAACTTTTTCTGATCCATATGAATGCAACTGCGTCTGCTATAGAATTGCCCTGTACAGATATTTACTACTAAACAAATATCTAAGCTAGTCTAATAAAGAAGGAAAACTTGGTTATTTATTATTATGAACAAGTAGCGGTATATTCTGTTTAAAAATGAAACATTTCTTCTATAACCTGTTCTTAATCTTATAATGAACTCTGATAGATTTACCATTAAAAGTATGTGTTAAATTTCATTTTATTTAAATGAAAAGTTTCTATTTGAAGAAAACCTTAATATCGCAAATAAGCTAAAGGATGGAAAACAGCTTAAGATTTTCGTATCCTCATATTCTGCCAGAATTCTTATTTAGACAAGACTTTTCTACTTTTCGCAACACAAATAAATAATAAACTGAATACAGCGGAAGAAAGAAAAATAAAGAAGAAATATCTGAGCTATTTTCTGAAATTCTCACTATATCTTCTTTGAATCTGACAGACAAAGAAGAAGCCCATTGAGAGTATTTCAATCAGTGTCTATTAGAATGGTTGATGCATGGAGACATTGATGAAAGTCTCGTAACATTTTAGTCCAGAATAAAAGAGGTGGTTAAGACAAGCAGTGCTTTTTAATAGGCAATATACCGATGGGAAATATTAGTGCCACACTTTGAATAATTTTATGATAAATGGACCAGATTTTTCCCAGTTCCGTAAGGGAAGAGACAATTTTAATGACCGAAGAGAGGGCAGAACTAATCGTAGGGAAAAATCTAATCGTACAACTGGTAATAATTAATGCACTCAATTACTGTTTTTCAGTTGCTTATATTTTTCAAAGAAATTATTCAAACTGACACTATGGTTTTAAATGTTTTCAGCTTTCTGTGATAATATCTATATATTCAGAAACATTATACGCTTCTCAAAGGGTCAACATTAGAGAATTGTATCATATATTTTTATCAAAATAAGAGCTGTAATGTTGCATTTGTTAACAGTAAGCAGTGTCCAGTTATCAGGGTTACAGTTTTGAAAGAAATTTGATCATTTTGTATATGGGAAAGTATTTGTCCATATTATTCAATTTCAGTTTTACTCTAGGAAAAATGTTTCATCTTCCAGGTATTTCTTATCCTTCTATACATAATAGTTCTGTAAATAATTTTTATCAGATTCTTATCCTTCGCCAAAACAATTTCTTTTTAAAGTTAAACTTTCTTCCAGGAACTGCAATTCTACAATATCTTCGAAAAGTCATCCATTTAAAATTCTTCGAATGATTTAACATCACTGGGCGAAACATGGATTCTTTGATTATTGAACATATTTCTGATCACACTAGATCCTCCTGAAGGTCGTATTAGGCGTCAAAAAATTGTGTTAGTTATTTGTACAAAATCCGGGAATATTTACAGAATGCTGAGTATCTTTCGGAAAGAACCGGAACACTGCGTTAAAGTACGGGAATGTCCCAAGCTATCTGGAGGATCTGATCACTTTAATTTTTGAGAAATATTTCATAGGCATACAAATTTAAAAATAATATTCTAAGTTCTATCGTTGCTTAATACATACGTTTTAAAGTAAGTTATGGCAGCTGCATTCGAAGTCGTTACCATGATCGCAGAATTAGGTAGTTGGCTTAATTGCTGAATAAGTGATAATCAAATATTCACTGTAATATTGACAACAATGATTATTTTACTTAATCATAATTACATTTGCAAGGATTCGATTTATACATTATATGTCGTATGTGTTTAAATATCTCAGTACACTAATTTATTTTAAACTAATATACTCAAATTTGTTTCTTTAAGTGGCTTATGTAGAATTTGAATATATTTCAATAAACGCCGAGCACGTATATCACTTTCCTCTTTTTTTCTTTGCTCTTAAACAGCCGCTTTAATCATATGAAAAGAAATGGATGATATATGACCTCTACTTTTTGTCCTTTTTTCTCCACAATGCTTATCGTTAACTGCAGATGTGTCGCGGCTATAAAAATATACGCAAGCCTTCTGTTATAAGTCGTTTGAGGGTTTAGCCAAGTCAGAGCGACGATAGAATAGAGTATGAAATTTAAACCCTAGATTTAAGTTAGAGGAAACTACTTTTATATCGGAGACATAGCTAGGAATGACAATCCCGTTAGTGATTTAACTGCAATGAGAACATTTTCAAGCATCCTTGGATTTCAAAGAAAACAACTTGTCGAAAAGTAGGTAGAAACGAGCATATAAGACAGAAATTAAAACTTCGTGCTCTTACTGCTGCGATTGCATCCGTAGAATACTTAAAGACTTACACAAAACTGGTCTTGCACAATTCCACCTCAGAGAAACGGAGCCCCATTAAAGAGTCCTCAGAAAATCAGCATGTCCCCATTAGTGCAACGACGGATAGAGGCGAAATCTTACGCGCATTAAAATAACAACTCTTTCAGCAGGTGCCATAAGTTATCAAAAGTAAGGAATTCTGATATAACGAGAAATAATTAATGCAGCATATTATAGTTAAAAGTTATGATATATGGCTAAGTTTCCTCGAATATTGTCAATCATATATAAAAAATTAAGATATATTTACTTTTAAATATTTTAGCTTACGAATGCTCTGGAGACTTAATGGTTATATATTTTAGCTTACAAATGCTCTGGAGTCTTAATGAAAAGGAAATATAGATTTTCTACACATTGAAGTTGGAAACGAAAATGATTTCTTTCACATTTTAATAAATTAAATAACTTACATTTCGATGAGAGATCACATGAAACTGTATTTAGCTCTCAATAAATAAAATTCAAAATGTTCATTAAACGCAAGGAATTCAGAAAATATAATAACTCAGAGGAGATAGTAAGAAAACGTCATGATAAAAATTCTATAGGAGCTATTTTTTGAGATCTTTTGTTTATGAGACGCTTACTTTCCCTTGATTAAATTTTCATAAGTAGACTAAATTATTTTACGCAAAGTAAAACAGAGTTGCCTTTTTTCAGTATTCTCAAGGCATATTGTTTGGAGCAATAACAGTTATTCTTTTTTTGTTACAACCTGAATATCAATGAAGAAATTAATTAAAGTAGGATGAAGTAGACAATATAAAATGAAAAATAAGACTATTTGACGGAAGAGAAAGTATTTCGTGTCACTAATAGAAAAGTCACTTGCTTTTGTATAAGTATTTTACAATAGTTTAACAAAACCTTCGCAATCTCAGAAATTATTATTTTAAGTGGGTTAGAAACCACTTTTAAATACCTTCATTCGAAACAAGGATACATTTTTTATGTGAAGGAGTCATAACCTAAACATATAATACGGAGTAATATATTCTTTCAGTTGAGAAACTTCCAGTCTTGTTTCATGTCTACTTCGAAATACATTTTTGTTATACTAGTGTAACACGATTTTTGGTATACGATTTCGAATTTGAAATATTGCATTCTTTCAAAAACCTACATTTTTGTTTTGTTTCTGTAAAGAAATATATTTCTTTCTGGACTATAATCATATTGGTTTTCTGCAAATTGAACCCAAATATATTTTTAACATGTTAAAAGACATTGAAACATTTCAACAATAAGTAAACACATTTCTTCCGCTTAATAATGTGCTTTGTACCATTAAAGTTATTGGCAAAAAGCCAATGCAAAATGTACAGATAACTTTAAACTGCCGAGAGTAATTGATGTTGCACTACAGAAACTTTTATGCTTTTGACAAGCGACTCGATGAATATTTATGATTGTGAGACAAGCATAAATTCCGATTCATAATAAAATATCGTGGATATGTCATAATCAAAAATAGTAATTTCTTCCTTTTCAAATTTTTTGATCGATCTCCATATCCGACAATGATGAAAAGGACTTCAGAAAAAAATTTAAAAAAAAGAATTCTCAGTCAAAGTATTATTCAGCAGCTGTTAGTCGTTGGACTTCATTACCTGTTAAATATTAGACAGCAAGTGCTATATAAAGCATGATAACATCATGAAGTTATCATATATAGCTAGATGCGACGCAACGAACTTCTGGCAAAGGATTTCTGCTAGCAATATTTTTACATTTTATAAGGCCAGGGAAAATCCTATAGCTTATCCTATAGCTTTGATAGGCGAAGTCTCTTCTTCAAAGAACTTGTCTTTGCATAAGGTCTACCAACTAGATACTCTGCAAGCAAAGATTGACGGAAATGTTTTTTTCGAAGCGCAGCTGCGGGTAGCGACCGGGTCTGAGAGTGATTTAATGTTCAAGATTTACCTGTTGCCGACAGGGCTTTTTCCTAGAGATATCTTTCTATCTTTTTCTTTCCTAGGGATATTTTTTTTTACGCGAGGAGAAAAATCAAGCAAATATACATATAGCCAACGAAGTTCTGCTTACGGGATGAAAGGCAAGACGCAAATGATTACAGCTCCTGATTATGATCTCAGAGTGATGCTATGAGAAAAGATTGCACAACGTCTTCAAGAATTAAGAGTCGAAGTGTCCGAGCACCCTTATAGTGCAACAAACTTGCAGAATACGTTATTTCTCTACTTGAACTAGGACTAAATAATACTCCCGGTGTGACAGTAGGAAACAGAGACACTTATTTATGGATGATATTTTCGTAGCAGTCAGGACTACAACATTTCTGGATCTCTTACAGTTAAGAAAATATGTTGATTTTTTTAAGTCTGTGGAATACATCTATTATGTTTATTTCAATAAACAAAGTATTAAAATAGAATGGTATTTTTCAAAACTTTTATTTAAAACATTTATTTCGGCAACAAAAATCATAGCTGTAAAAACTGAGGACAGCTAAAGATGACTACTAGACAAAAATATCAGTTAAGACCTATTTAATGGTTTTTTCTGGTGTCTTCAATGAATTTTCAGGTACAAGTGGAAGTGGGCCGGTAGAGGCAATAGTGGTGCGAAGAGAATTCATAGGTACAGGTAGAAATGGTACACTGGAATTTCCACATTGAGCTTAAAGGTGTAGAACCACACAAAAGACCTTTCAAGACCTAGTATTTTAAATGCTTTCAATGCCGCGCAGATACTATACACTTATAGCCACCCATGCTTTCTTCGGAATTTGAAGCCCTGTCCAATGATTGCCGACATCGCTAACCGATTAGAGGGTCGAATGAATTCACATGAACAAAAATCATTCATAGTGAAATGCAGATTGTCTTCAGGAAGTATCGAATTGGCATATATGTCTTTCTGCAGAAAACTGTCTGGTGTGTGTTGTGCTACAACGGGAAAGATTCTTATTTCTCATTTCTTAGTGTATATTCCTATTCAAGAAAGCACCAGCCTTTCAGTTAACTATCGTTCAATATTACTTTTTTAGCAAGAAGCTGATAGTTTTAATTTGAGAATTACTGGTACTTTCTCTGAGGGGCAAGACCGCATATATAATATGGCTTAGAATATTTTATGTTGTAGAGATATTAGAATTTTTTGGAAGCAAGAGATGTGAAAAATGAGCAATACCCTCGCCAGAACTCGAAACATGGGCCTCTCGAATACGTGTCGAGTTTGCTGACCACACCACGAAGGCGTGGTAATAACGTAGGAGAAATACCTCATAATGTGACATCTTGAAGAAAGTATACATATATATACATCTTGAAATATGTCTAGGAACTTAAGGTGATATATGAAAAGTACATAATACAGGTTCAGCGTACCAGGAGCATTTTGGCATTAATATCAAGTGTCTGCCTCTTTCTCATGGCAGTTTTGGGAAATTTGGGTTTTATCAGTTAAAAACCAAGCCCGTCAGAGGGTTAAGAATAATTGTAAAATTATAAGCATTTATGCTCATGATTCAGTGCATATCGCTCATTATGACCGCTAAATGTTACTTAATCTGAAAGTTGTTGATTCATTTAAGAAATGTTGCTGATGTTTTACATCTTTACATACGTGACTAGAGGAAATTCCTGCTAAGAAGCACTGAGTTCCAAGGTAATAATATATTAGGAAAACCACATTATAAGGAGTTAAAGGCATTTAAAATCATGAAAAAAAGCAGCTTTATTCTTGCGTAGATTTTGAATAAAGCTCTATCGATTTTGAAAGCAATCAGACACAGGTCTCTCTTCTTCAGGAGGAAAACGAATTTTATGGAAATAATTTTGCTCCTGAAGAATATTATCCAGCCGTTGAAATCGATAAAGATTTTTTGAAACTTACTCCAAGCTCAGTAGTCTCAGTTTGGAGTGAATTCCGAAAAAAACTAATACTACTTAGTTTGGAGTAATAATTTAAAATTTTATATTGGCCCATTCTTCCATTTGATTTAAAGACATTCATGCCTTACATCCTTGTAGATTAGCGGTCAGAATATACAGCTAGCAAACTCGAAGATTTTGAGTTCCACTACCAGTTACGGCATAGTTGTTCCTCCAAAATTTTCTATTCCGAAATACCTAATGACTCTACTATACAGTGGCGTTATTATGCTCATGTAAGTTTATTTTACAGAAAGAAATGATACCATCACAATTTTCAACTTTACAATTAAACATTTTTTGGATCTTAAAGTTATATCGTAAGTTTTATCCGGGCAACAAATTCAGTTTTCAGATTAGATTTAAAGTTATAAAGCGAGTTTCGTTGCAGCATCACATCTGGATTTTGTCAGGATGTATTGTTAAGTTTGAAATTTGGGCGATTTCGACGTTCTGAAATTAGATTACATCTAGACATGCTTGGGCACAGGAATTCTCCTAGCTATACAGCGTTTCATCGATGAAAGCGTCTTCTCTCTGGTTTATGAATTTCATTTTGAAATCTAAAATTTCGCACTGAAATTTAGTTGCTATATAATCTTATGATAATATTACAGTTATTACGTAATTTTTAGCGGGAATTGAATTCTATTTGAGATCATCACGCTCGACAAAAATCCAGTAATAATTTATCTTTAATTTTTTTTACACTTTGCTATTTTATCATACCAAGAATTTTATCATATACAGATGTGTTGCATTACATTATATCGATGTTAAAATCGTTTCTTTAGATTTCTGAAGATGTCAAGACACATTCGGAAGTCTGATTTAAGACTCACACGTGATCAAGAAGGATTTCATTACAAAATTTTCAAGTTACTTCTTCTTCTATTTACGAGGACCGTGGATTCGATTTTGTGGCTAAATTCATACTCTAAAAATGCTTCGTTGGTACGTATTTATCGCTAGCACAGAAGGAAGAATCAACGGTAAGTATAATTAATCCGCCTACATAACGCACTAAACATTATAAGGAGTAGGTAAACCTTAATAGTTTAGATTTAGGATTTGACTCCATAAAAGTTAACTCTAATTCTTTTCCCTTCATAAGAATTAATGATCCTCATTTACTCATTGCTGCGATTTATTTCTAAGCACAGAGTTATAATTTACTTCAAGATGCATAATATAAAACATACACTATGAGTACCGGATAAAACGTCAATTTTCAAAAACTTCTAGGTTCTTTTCATTTAAAAAATACAGATAAGCTAAAAGAATGCCATTTGTCCAGAGTTTTTCGAAAAACAATTTCCCTAAGTTTTTGCATAAATTATCATGTTTAGCGGATAAAATCGTTTGTTATGAGCAGTCAATGAATGTACACTTCTGAAGCAGTCAATAAATTAATACCTCTCAAGAATTTTAATTAGCTTCAGAAATAATATTTCTATTTCATTGAAATTAATTATATTATAAAGTTAACAATTAAATGAACATTGTAAATAATTAAGTAAGATCTCTCAATCCATCATTTAAATACTGGTTGCAGGTGTTAAGTAATATTTAAGTATTAATTACAAAATGTGAATTTTACACCATAAATGAACTGAAAATTATTCGTAACATTTCATTCATAGAGCTACAACTGAAATCTTTGTTTAAAACCACTTTTATCTCTCGCTGCTCCTAAAATTTTATAATTTACTGAGCATAGTTCTGAAGAAATATGGATTAAAATTGTCGAATTTATTTCATTTCTTCTTAGAAGCAATATACAAAGAATGTACTGTTTAAAATGAACATCGGTTTTCTACAGCTTCATGTACTTTATGCATTTATATTTTCAAGATGAAAGATATTTTATTTGGCGTTTCTTCAAATTAGAATCAGTAAAATCATTAAGAATAATTTCACTGCGTAATCTGTGCAATCATGTGTGCGTAGGGATCGGGATAAGTCGTACTGCAAAATTAAAAAGATACTCAGCGAGCATATTTATTCTCACAAAACTTGCTTACAAACTTACCGACTGTAACTTATTTCAATTATAGGTATTCACAGATAGATCCAAAACAAAGTTGGGTGTTGGTTGTGCCTTTTGAACTTTTTACAGTGGAATACATATTAAAACCTGGAAAGCAAAATTAAACAAATCTAATCTCGTCTTCCAGACAGAACTACTGGCACTTTCCGACAGGTACAAAATCAAAATTACTCTCATGTCCATGAATTAAGGATAATTCGGAGTCACGCGGAAATCGAACTCTAAAATGAATATATCACCTGTAAAACCACTACACACATCTTCAAGAATCATATGCAAATTTCAGGAAGTAACCAGATGACACCGATGGTACGTCACAATGACGAGAGTGTAAGAGAGTGATATATAAGGAATACAGGCAAAGAAGTAAAATTGTTCGCAGGCGCTTTATAAGCATTTCAGTGCAATAACCGAATAGTTATGACAAAGAGGACGCATTTGGATGATTTTTTTATGTGGTAGAATTATCGGCCGTCTGGAATGTAGGCGTACCCAACTGGAAGCATCAGACGAACTTGGAATTGCCCAGAGTGTCATCTCGGAGCTTTGGCAACAATTCCAAGATGATGGTAATGTGAGTAGACGTTACAGCACATGTCGCCCCAGAATTACAACCCAAATGAGGACCGGTATTTGGCAGCTACTGCCAAAAGAAACAGGCGGAGCACAGACCTGTCTCGTCAGCTCTCTTCAGCCACTGGTACGGCAATTTCAAGATAGACCGTGTACAGACGCTTAGGGCAGATTGGTCTATATGCTCGTAGACCTGTCAGATGCGTTCCACTTACTGCAACTCACTGTGTAGAGACATTAGATTATTACGAAGCATCAGACATAAAAAATGAGCAACGCCTTCGCCGGGAATCGAATCACGGACCTCTCGGTTACGCGTCGAGCATGCAGACCACTACACCACGAAGGCATGCGAAGAAGGTGGGAGAAATACCTTATATACTCCCCCTTTTAAAGGGCGACTGGGGTTTTGGGGACCCAATCGCTAAATCGCGGTGGTGGAGAATCATCAGCCACCACCTTTTTAATTCGGGCGCCAGTGTAGAGACATTAGGTTATTACGTAGCATCAGACATGAAGAATGAGCAACGCCTTCGCCGAGAATCGAACCCCGGACCTCTCGGTTACGCGTCGAGCATGCAGACCACTACACCACGAAGGCATGCGAAGAAGGCTGGAAAAATACCTTATAACTGTCACCTACGGTTAGCCTGGAGTAGAGAGCATGCATTGTGGACACCGCAACAGTGGGCTTGTGTGATGTTTTCCGACGAGTCCAGGTTTAGCTTGCAGTCTGATTCTCGCTGTACTTTCATATAGAGAGCTCCAGGTACCCGTTACCACCAAGAAAACTTCATTGAACGACATCGTTACGGTGGTGCAGAAGTGCTCGTTTGGGATGGAATTATTCTGGGTTCCAGAACTGCCCTGGATGTTCAAATTGGAACCATGACAAGCCAAATCTATTGGGACGTCATTCTGGAACAACATGTACGTTTGTTTCGGGGCGCCATGGGCGCACAATTTGTGTTTATGGATGACAACGCCTGTCCTCACCCTGCAAACATCGTAAGCGAATGCCTTCAATCGGAGGATATCACCCTTATGGACTGGCCAGTATTCTCACCGGACTTGAATCCAGTAGAACACGTATGGGACATGCTTGGCCGACGAGTTGCAGCCCATCAACCTCCTCCTACATGTCTACCGGAACTTCGGAGAGCATTGCGTTTTGAGTGGTGTAATATCCCCCAAGATCAGATCGATAATTTGATCCTCAGCATGCCTAGGCGTTGTACGGAGTGTATTGCATCGTCTGGGAGAGCTACAATGTATTAACAATCATACCAACCGTGTAATATTGGTTTTTTGTAAATAGGGTTTTTTGTAATTTGCTCCAGGGACAAAATAATTTACTCCAGGGAGAAAAAATCGCTAATTTTTTTAATAATATCAAACATATAGCATCTTTTTTTGCTCTTTACTTTTTGTTTTATAAATAAGCTTTACAAATAAGTCAAATTTGTTTTGCTTTTAACTCTTCCTTTGCCTGATTTTGCGTTATCCTTAATTTATGGACATGAGTGTATATTGCACACGTCCCCATGTGGGCACTGTCGGCAATGAGATCGTTAATCAACTAGCACCGACAGGCTGCAAAAAATATTTTAACATCATCTATTTTCTTGCCTAATCCAATTTCTTAAAATCTCGTTTAGAAAAAGGTCTTATGTCGCAACAGAAATTTTTATGGTCACAAGAAGTCACTGGACGAAGAACGTTTACCTTCTTACCCATCCCCTTATGTAAATTGGTTTCAGCAAATAGTGCAATAACTTACCTTCTAACAGCTCATAGACATATTGTGGCGTATTTATTTCATTTTGGTCTACATAACACAGACAAATGTATTTGTGGCTTACCAGGTACATTAGACCACTATTTGCTTCAGTGTCAAATAACCAAAGATCTACGTTTTCGGCCCTATACAACAAACAATGCTCGTGAATGGTTTCAGGAGATTCTCAGGAGTAAATCTTTTCGCCAGAAGCTTCAGGAACTAATGAACTATTTTATTATAAACAGCGACAATCTGAAAGCAGTATAATTTTCATTTTTATTTATAGTTTTTAGCTATTAATCTTATTAATGTGTATTCTAATATTAGCAGTCACAAAAGCAGCTTGCGATCTTAATGATAATTGTTTTACGTTATAATTTTCATTTTTATTTTATCATTTTGTTAGTTTATTATTTATATATTATTTAGTTTCTACGTTACACCTGTAATAAAATTTTATACTTTGTAGAAAAATCTCTGTAAAATGTAATATTTTTGTAAAAGTGTAAAAAAGTCTCTGTAACATTTACGTCACCACTATTTAAAAATTTTGTATCCAAAGAAATGTTTATAAAAGCAGCTAAATGAGCAGAAAAAGGCTGAAAGTCTGTCAGATGGAATAGCTGCTCATTCTGTGGTTTCCTGCAAAATTAAAAAGGGCATTGTTGCATTCCTGTCTCTAGAAATGCATTAATTAAGAAGTTATAGATCATGACTTCAATAGTTCATTTAATACAAAACGTGATATTATGGATAAAGGAAAATTTCCAAGGTTTGACACTCAATCAAAACTAAAAGGATTTCAAAAAATGCTATTCTCACAAAAAATTTATTTCTAGATTAGAAGAACAAAAATATTTTGAAGTTTTAGAAAGTTCATTTACCTCTACGTCTCCTCTGTACCATCTAAGATCAGCTGGCG
>KK112494.1:378520-404040 GCA_000611955.2 Stegodyphus mimosarum
GCTGAAAATGTGAATCTCTGATGATCACCCTCCCTAAGTTCTGAGCCATCTTCATACCCTGTTATTTCAGGATTTCCTGGGGGATCTAGGAGAAAGAAAATTCTTGTAACAAAATCCAAAGGAAATGCGTATCAAATATTCACTATTCCATTAACAATAATGCTTTCTTTTCAGACATTGTATCATTTCTTGTTTCTGTATATCGCATAACTGACGTGGAGCATATGTTGTTGTTAAGTTTCTCCTGCATACTGGAATAACGAATTCTGAAGTTAATACATGGCATATATTTAATGATGATAGGCATTGTTTATTTCAGAAAATAATTATGTATAAGTTTGAATCGCTAAGCAGTGTAAAAGGAGATTTTATGAATTGTAAAATTTATTCGGAATATGATACTGATTTGAAATGAGAATACAGCCTGAAGCGGGATTGTCTCTCGAGAGCTGCATCCAACAGTGTCTCAAAACACATTAAGCTTTTTTATTTGAAACGAATGGCAAATAAAAATAAAATACTATCTGTTTCTTTTTAATTTGTAGTTATCTTTTAAACAACTGTTAGGGTTTAAAGAATCATAATATTTTTAAATTATATTTTTACATTTACAGCATCTGATGGCAATTCTCTGTCATGTGTCTCCCTCAAAAATTCGTTATATGTCCTAAGAGATTTTATTAAAATAAGCAGTTACATTTTTTTCTATTATACATCAAATAAGCTTTTATTGAAAATAACCTATTATTTTCTTTCCTTCTTTCCGCTTAACGTCTTTCAAAGTTTTATCAAAAATGAGCTACCGGTTTTTTATTTCTTTTTTTTAATTGTGTTATTTTCTTCTCTTACATTACACTTTGCTATATATTCATTTATTTGCTTCTAAAGATGCATAACATTTGGAAATTTGGTTAGTAGACGTGTACTGGAAGCGAACCATATTTTCAGAGAATTTGATAATAAAATTTCGAGACAGCTTTCAGCAAAATTGTATACATTATTTCCTTTAGCTAAATGCTAAAAAATAACATTAACAAATAGCATATGTTTCATTTAGCAATTAATTGCATATATCGGATTATGTTTGCTAATTATTTTAAATATCTGTTACTTATAAACGAAAACATTGTTTTCCATTTCATAACTCTTTATAATCGAAGCAGCGCACTTTCGTTTCCCCACAATATACTGACAGTTATGGTACTATATTAAATTGACTTTTCCCATCTTAACCATACGCAAAAGATGACAATGTTCCTTTGAACTCATGAAGCGGAAGACATATCACCTATTTAATCAAAGTTAATGCCCTAAACGCGACTGCCAAGTAAATGTGAAACGCAACTCAATTTCTTTTCTAATATTCTCTGCTAATTCTTCTATCGTTAAGAGAAATTGGAGCTCGAAAATCTGTTCTTTTTTATGGCGGATGAAAATGGCCTAAAATAAATCGTGAAGACGGCAAACCGAAAGTAGATCGTAAACTCGATACGGTTTTTATTAGGATATAGCACATTTAGTCCACAACAAAGTGTCCAATTTCCGGTAGGCCTTTTTTCCCTTGATTGTCTGCAATAGATTGCAAGATTTGCTGTCGTTAGCATTACTCGTTTTCAATCTGCAATTACTGGTGGAAATACTTGATTAATTTTTTATCTGCTGCTCCTACGTACATCTATCTTCATAGCATTGCTTGCACGATATAGATGAACTTTTATTTCTTACATGCCATTCATTTATATAAAGTTATTTATTGCATTGGAATTTTTGAAACAGAATTATAAATAAAATGAATTGGATAAAGTATGATAAAAAAGAGAACGAATTTTAAGCTGACGAAAATTCTTAGAAGGGAAATGAATGTAATTAAAGTGAAATAAAATCAATAAATTACATCAAAATGCTCTCCTTTTACAGCTGTTGTGTTAAAAGAGTGCACATTCTTCTGTCTTGGGCATTTAACTTTATTCTTGACTATAGGGTATATCATTCACTCCTTTTTTCTGCGACCTCTCCCTATTTCATCTATCGTTTGTTTTAGCCTCTCCAAGGATTTCCAAAGGTATCCTTTCCCGTAACATCACTTTAAATGCTTTCTGATGTTGTTCATGTTTTTGTGGAGAAGCGAATGTATTTTCTTATTCAAACACGGCAAGCAGTTTTCTTTCTGAATTTCTGAAGTCTTCTGGCATTTCTCATAGTTTTGCTTAGTTGTACAACGCATATCCCGTACTCTATGATTTTCGCTGCACTTCACCTAATCTCAAGATTTGGGCGTATATCCCGTCTGTTTGCTTACCGTCACTTCACCTCTCCTCCAGCTGTCAAGGTTTGATGGGAATTTGTTTTTCAACGTTTTTTCGGATGCATTGGGAGTTTATCCAGAGATATTTTTTCAGCAGCAATTATTTGTTTATTTGTGCAGGCTTAAAATTTTTTAGAATAGTTGACTATTATGAACTTCTTCATAAAATGCCTTTAATGGGATTTCACATAAAATGCGTTTTTGAAAGTTATATGACATTTCTATAAAAATAAGTAAACTGTGAAATAAACATATTTATTTTCTTACCTGAAAGCTTTTCGATGAAAAACCTTCAAGATGTATTTGATAATATAAAAACGCCATTATAAGCCAAATTATTCTATGAATCAAAGACTATCTTTCCGTCGATATATTATAGTATGATTCTACACGTTCTGATACACCTAAATTGAAATTATTAATCCGTTTTCACATTTCTGAAACAAAGTTGAACAAAATACATACACAGAATGAGTAGTAATGTACTTTGACATTTCCGAAAGGAAAATGAGTTTCATCTTCTCAAATAATATCATGCTTTTGACTGCTGAAGCACGATACGAATTATGCAATTCTTTTTTAAGATCAAATGAAAAATTTCCATTTTAAAAATTTTTCTAGAATACTATATATTAGAACTCTCATAAATCCTACAAATATTTCCACTTTTAATACATGATATCTGTCTCCTCTCTCGATGAATAAACAGTAAGATGAGAGTTTTTGTTAATTTTAAAAACGTACGTCAATACATTTATATACATGGTACACTTTGAAAATGCTGAAATCACGTAGATGCGTAATTTTTATTGAGGACAACCGACGCATAGAGACATAGTTGCAGTCATAGTAGATTTTAAAACTTTTTTTTATTTTTGTGGACAAAAATGTTTTAAGCTAATACAAATAATACAGCGCATTAAGCACTGTTCTTTAAGAACTACATCGGTTCCTCATGATGTCCTTAAAATATTTGAAGTAGCAGCAGCAGAGTAGCTGGTAGGAGAAGCAGAGAGCGAATGCGAAGAGTCTAAAGGCTCGTCTACTCTAGGAGACTAGTCTGAATAAGTGTCTCAAGAAGTCTGCGGCGTCTGCACCGGTCCTTCTACAAGGCAAAACATATCACCGGCGCATCAAACACTTCCGACGTGCTCATTGATCATGTCGGGGTACAATGTTACTGGAGACATACACTCACGTTTGTGAAAATTGCAACACCAAGAAGGAATCGTCATAATTGAATGCAATTTAATACACAGTTGAGTGGTAGTGGTACAAATAAATGATTAAATGTTCAAAGCAAACGAACAAGAACAAGAGATCAGAATCAGTATTTTGTGTGGCCACCACGCGCCGCAATAAGTGCTGCTACACGAAGTGGCATGGAGTCAAACAAAGTTTGAATGTCTGACTGAGGAAGAGCATTCCATATCGTTTGTACGCGTACCCAAAGTTCGTCTGCAGACGCAACAGGACGAGGATCACGAGCAAGACGCCGACCAATGACATCCCACACATGTTCAATTGGCGACATATCCGGGGAACACGCAGGCCAAGGAAGAAGCTGTACCTGCTGCGCTGCAAAGAAGGATTTAACAATCCGAGCAGTATGAGGGCGGGCATTGTCCTGTTGAAATACAGCGCCTGGCAAGCTTTGAAGGAAGGGAACAGCTTCGGGCTGTAGAACTTCACGGATATACCGGTTGCTGTTCAGATTGCCCACAATTCGTAGCAATTGAGATCGTCTATGATATGCTATGGCGCCCCAGACCATAACTCCGGGTGTTCGTCCACTGTGGCGTTCGATAATGCACTCCGGAAGGTGGCGTTCACCGGCATAGCGTCTGACACGAATGCGGCCATCATGGTACCACAAATTAAAGCGGGATTCGTCAGAAAACACGACATGCTGCCAATCAGCACGCCAGTCTCTATGCTGATTGGCCCATTGTAGCCGCAGGCGGCGATGGTCGTGCGTTAGGGGGATCCTGTATAAAGGAGTCCGTGCGCGCAGTCCACACTGCAGCAGACGTCTACGAATTGATGAAGCACACAATGAAACACCTGTAGCTATTGACCACAGTGCTGCCAATTGTCTAGAGGAAGCTGTACGGTCCGTCCGCGCCATGCGGACCAGGTGTCTATCATCGCGAGCTGACGTCACATTTCGGGGTCCACTCCCGGATTTCCGAGTTGTCCGACACTCGTCCGTCCACTGCTTCCAAACGCGCATCACTGTGCTGCTGTTACGCTGCACACGAGAGGCTACTGCACGATACGACAATCCAGCTTCACGAAGGCCGATGATTCTCCCTCGTTCAAACTCTGTAAGTTGTTCAAATCTCGCTCTCTTTCGTCGACGAGGCATAAGTACAGATTGAGTTAACGTTTACCACTAGCAGATAACCACCGATAACCATACACGCCTCGCTACAGCCGTCTATTTATTCGGATCCATCAGCCGTTCAGAGGGCGCTGCTCAGCATACGCATGCGCTACGGATTTGCAATTCTAATCATTTGCATATCATGCGCTACTTTGCATTTCCTGAAAATTTCAGCTCACTCGCGTAAGTCCTTCATGGTGTTGCAATTTTCACAAACGTGAGTGTATTTGGAAACAGCCAATGAAAATCATGTCCTAAAAGAAATGGTGGCTACTTAATCAGCGTTTAGCTTACTAAATAACGTATGCAGCAAACTGTTTGGAGCTTTTATTAGTATTTTAAGAAATGTAACTTACCGATGGGTAATTTATTTTCGATCATATTTCCGATGAATTTCTTCATAACTATAGAATATTTTTCTTACCTTTACACAAGAAATTTGTTATTATATGCGATTGAGCAATATTTTTTACGGTGTTTATTAGCATTAACAGAATCTGCTGGAAAACTGTTTGTTCCTGTTTAAGAGTCTGAGAAACGTTTATATTCTGAGATGTCTGACAAACAGGAAAAGCATAATTTATTGCTTGTTTGTGTCTGATTATATTTTCGATTTTTTCTTTTTGATATGTGGGGGTACTTTAGGGCTATAACAAGCTATAACTTATAGAGCTATAACTTATTGAAGCTAGAGCTATAAGTTTAAAGCTACAAATGTTTTAAGGCGGCAGTAGTAACATTTAGTAACTTAATTACGAAAACACACGAACATAACAAAACACAAGAACATAGCAGACGTAATTACCATGAAGGTGATCCATAAAAATAAAAAGAAATAAGAAGAGAAAGTTGGTCCATGGCATAATAAAAAAACCGAATGACACCATAATGAGTATTCAGTGTTCTTTTTAATTTTTAAACTTTATCGTTGCTCATGTCACGTGTCTCCCCGAGAAGAGTTCACGTGATCTTGCGTTTTCCAGCTGGTGAGAACGTTGCCATTCTTACATATAAAAAGAAGCATATCACCACACACACACACACACACACACACACACACACATATATATATATATATATATATGTGTGTGTGTGTGTGTGTGTGTGTATATGTGTGTTCCTATATATATATATAGACGGAAGACATTTTCTTAAAAGAATACAAGAACAAAGTTTAGAAACTATATATATAGCTAGCAAAATTCGCAACAATATATATATATATACATCGTTAGCATGCTAGCAAAATTCTCATACCAGCGAATTCGCAACAATATATATATTGTTACAAATTTTGTAAACAGATAGATAATTGTGTGAAATTATATACGATATTGCGGTATTTTTCTGTATAATGTAACATAAAAACTTGAGAGAAACGATGTGCTGTGTCGGAAAAATAAGTATACAGAGGCAAGTCTATTTATCAACGAGTAAATGGCTATCTCGTTAATTTAGTGAGATATCACCAAGCTGGCAATAGTTTGGCGACTAACGTTTGTCGCTCGCCAAATTTCGCGACCGTTTGGCGACATTTTGGTTCGGTTTCTGTATAGCTTTAATGGGTATCCTAATTAAACAACTTTAATTGATTCTTTATGCAACTGTAACTGTATCCGGACCTCATATGCCTTCCAGTACTTTCGAGAAGTACTAGAAATTTCTCGGCAGTCGGAGGAAAACTATATAAGACCGGATAGAACATCACTTTCTCAGTTGTTAGTTCAGCGTGGTTCGGAGTATTGAGATATCTTCGTGTTAGCTTCGTTTTTCAGATGAACTCTACATTGAGTTGTGTTTAACGTCCTTAGTAGTTTGAAGTGTAACTACTGATTGTACTCTGTGATACTGTGAAGAGCTGTTGGAATATTTATGCAGAAAATTCCAGAAATGCGAAGTGTTTCTTTTGGTAAAATAAATTTTATCAATCAATAATCGGTTCTGTGTGCATTCAGTCTATTATGAGCCGGTACGCACGAAAGAATATATATATATCATCAAAGTAAAATGAAAACGCTTATGAAAACTGATTACTTACAAAATATGGACACATTGAAAGTCTGGAAGACGTTTTCATGCTCTGGTGCGCCGTGAGCAATGCAGGTAAATGTTTTCACATCTTTGTCCTAAAAAGAAAAGGAACACATTAAAATTTAATCTGCATGCTTACTTCAAATGTTTATACAAGTTTAAAACTTTAATGTATTTTGGAAAGTAATATTTATTGTTTTCTCTATTAATATTTTTTTGGTTACAGAATAGAACATTTAAGTGACCCTTCTTTAAATGCAAAGTTCCTCATCAAAACATGTTTTATTAGCTTTACGAAATTATATTAACGTCGTTTAGCTGATTTTTTCCTACCTTCACTGAACTTTTATGCTCATGAATTTTAAAATCGAGAAATTTCGACTTTTGTATGATTTTTATCGTCAAAACGACCTTGTTGCGAAAAAGATTATAAAATAATTAGGATGAAATATAATCACGCACAACAAACTGTCAAGCTGAAGATCGTTGAGATGGTGACATTCATTTTCAATTCCCTGGAAGCAGGATTTTGTCTCTTACATTCGGCAAGACTCATTTAAATAGTTTCGGTACATGTATAGTAATTATCAATTTTTCAGAATCAATTTGGGCTACCATATTTCGTCAATAACATTTCTGGAATACATTCGGAGTGTGATATATGTTTTGTTATTTCAGGCTTATCTAACTTTTGTGCATATGCTTGTTATTTTGTGCGTATGCACAACAACCTTTCTTCTGATGATGAATCAAATAATTCTTTAAAACGTTTTTTTAGATTCGGTTAATTGAAGCATACGCGCATCAAGCTTTTGACTTTGCCTGATTTTAGTCAAGAGTCTAGAAAATATTGCAGGACCTATTTCCATCACCAGCACTAGGTATTCAAGAAACATCCGTCAATTTCCTTCCGTAAACTTCAACTCCGTTCAATTTGGCAGATCATTTTGAGTACTTTGGCCTTCAGCTGTAGAGATTTCAATGCCAGACGTCTCCACTCTTGTGGTCGGATAACAATTTTTACGAAATAAATATCGGAGTAAATCGGTTGTAACAATATTGATATAAACTTGATTAATTCTCATCAGTGGCACTGCATTCATTTTGGGTAACATTGAATATTGTGTATGATGCTATTTAAAAAAAAGTGTCCACGTATTGGTTCAGTGCATTGATTTTCAGAGTGCCTGATCGATATGCGTTGAAATTTACTTTTAATCTCGACAGAATGCATGACGGTGAGTTTAATACTATACTGCAAAGTCCTTAGTTCTTATTAACTGTGAAAATTACTAAGAGTTAAAGAAAAAAGATCTACCCAAGTACTTCTGTGTTTCTTAATTTACCACATGAGGCCAGCACACCAGATACCCAGCTCGACTCAGAGCGAAAATATAAAGTCAAGGACCCATTTTGATGTTTGATAACTCATAAAATAATAAAGATAGATTAAAATTAACAACATAAATGGTTAGATAGACTCAAAAAGTTTCATGACCCTTGTCAATGAACTTCCACGTGTTTCCCCGTCGTCGCACGGAAAATATCAAGTCGATATTCAATTTCACGTTAGGTACCGGCAAGCATGTCGGCATCCACAGAGGCTATTGCGGTTGTAATTCTGGCTTTTAGGTCATCAATGTTCGACACTCTCCTCCTGTAAACGTTGTCCTTTGCAAATCCCCAAAGAAAACAGTCCAGCGGCGTTATATCAGGTGTATGAGTGGCCAAGGAATTGGACCTCCTCGCCCAATCCATCTACCTGTAAAATGGTCATTCAAAGAACTACGAAAGATGGTTCCCCAATGAGTTGGTGCACCATCTAGCTAAAAGACATGTGGCTGAAGCTCTTCTAGTTGTGAAAATATGAAGTTTTCCAACATGTCTAAGTATACAACTGATGAGACCGTCTATTATGTAGAAAAGAAAAGTCCAATGACTTGGTCGTGCATTAGTCCACACCACACATTAATCTTTGGGGAATCCCTTTGTGCGTCAGGGTATTTATGGGGTTTTCAGATCCCCATTATAGCGATTAACAATGCCAGAAAGATAAAAGGATGCTTCGTCGGAGAACATTACAGAAAAGTACAGATATTTAGACTGGAAAATGAAATTATCTGAAATTAACAACACGCGCAGACGATATTTACAAAAGTAAAGATATTCAAACCTGAAAAGAAAAATATGTAAGTTATTCCATCAATAAATACAATACGTTTGTTTATATTTTCATTATTTTATGAGTTATTAAACATCAAAATGGTTCCGGGACATTATAAACACCCTGTATATTTTTTTATCAAACTTTCGCGTTCTAAAACTTTTCTGTTCCTTCATATCTGGCGCTCAGACTAAAATCGAGGACACGAATTCGCCATCAAATTAGGTTTGATAAACTGGGGAGCGTCTGTCCTTCGCAGTTTAGTTGAATGTGTGAGATCATAAGGACTTAAAGTCATTCATCCCATCTACTGTTTCGATACCTGAATCAGCAAATTTCATGCAAAGGTAGTAACGGTGTGGCAGTTCGAAATTTTCGTATTCGATTCTGAACGGGTATGGAGATAAGTATTCGAAGATTTTCCGTTTCTAAGTTCTTCATAGTCTCTGTGATGCAGTGCACGAAATATATAAAAGGAACACTTACGAATTTCTTCTAAATAATTGCATATTTGCCTGATGAATATTACTTATACATTTCCCAGTTAAGTAGTACTCAAAGCACAAGCTATTTTCAATAGCTTGCTAAACATTTAAGGTAACCATCCCAGTGAAAGAATGAAAGTTTCTCAGCCCATCTCAGTACTTTGCAATATTCCCATAGATATGTAAGGTGACTCAGAATGATTAATTCTATTTCAAATTACTGTACGTTTGAAAATTTCGAAAGCGTAGCAATTACAAATGCAATAAAAATTCAAACTATGTTTCTCACCTTATAAATGTGGTACTTAATTAAGCAAAAATTTTCAGATGGTACATGAATATCCCCCCGTACTTGCTGTGGGAAAACTCTAGATACTGACTTTGCAAAAATAATAAAGCAGTTTTGAGTTTCGCAAAGTTGTCTTAAATGTTACAACACTGTATATTTCAATGCTGTGCTAAAATCCAGACCCAGCTCAAAACCACTTTGTTTCTGTAATGTCAAAGGCTGAAGCGTCAATGAAGTCTTTATGTTAATAAATTACAATCATTTGAAATCGAACAAGTCATTCTGAATCGTAATAAACATGCTTTAGCAAATGTAATATATTGTTATATACTTCTGCATGTAACAGTTTATTTTCTGAAAAATCACATGAAGTCTATCTACGGAAGTACATGCCTCATATGATATTTTAGAAAATGATTTATATGTTGATTCTTAAAAATAAAGCAACCATCGAGGTCAATAGAACACTTCTTGTATTTTCTGACATGCTTTTACTGCAGAAAACGTTTTTTTTGCTGATAACACAGATACATTTGCGATGTGCGTTCCCATCCTTAAAGAATTGCATCTTTACATTTTAGAATTTTAAAGTGTATTTAAAGAAACAGCAGCAGCAGCGAACAGCAAGCGAGAGAGGAAGCCAGAAGAATGAGTCGAGTCTGAGATGAAAATTCTATTCAAAAGGAATCGTTTTTGTACAGCTTCATCTTGATTGATTGTTCGTGTTTCTGTTCTCAAAATTTGAAATTATTATTGCCTGAAGCGTTAGGTAAAATCACATAACATGGATGAATTTTAAAATAACACAGTTTAGAACGATTTATTATGAAAGGATTTTATTTTTAGAACAGAAAGTGGAGGTAACTAAATCAAAAAAGAGAGTTAAAGGGCTCTTCCAAATTAAATTTAATAATTTTTATCTTACATATGTATTTATATATCATACACGTATATAAAGATAAAGTGTTTTGAAAGAGAAAGGTGTGCCAGTGTTTCGGATAATAATAATTTCAAGTTTAAATAATTAACAATGAGCGTAATGCAATAAATGTGAGCATTAAAGTTCAAATTGCGCATAAAGAGTAAATTGCATCGATGTATATGAGAAACAGGTATTTGTGAATAGCAAAAACGTTATAACACTGTCATATCGATAGAAAGAGGAACTCCTCGTGTTTATTTGACATTCTTCCTATGTGAAAATCTTTTGTGAAGCTGCAGCCGTCAAACCGATAATCCATTCCTTCTATATCCTTTACAGTATCTCACGATCGATTCTTGAGGTGACAGCGATTATTCCTTTTCTCAGTTGAGGCAGATTCTGTGGCTAGGAGGGTACAAAGATCGAGTTCTGGACGCCCGTATAAACATACTTCCATTAGATTCAATAGTATCAGGTAAGGTGACGGAATCATGAGATTTCTGCGATAAGGTTGCTAGATGGACAGGATGCGAATATATGGGAGAAAACGGATTATTGGATTGTTTCTGTTACATCACAAAAGGCGAATATAGACGACATTTCTCAGATGTGGGGAATAGACTCAGAAGGTTACATTTTCTGCAGTTACTTGACCATTGCCATATTTTGTACTCTGAAAGAGTACAGATCTTTCCAGTATAAGTTAGATTAATGATTAAATGTATAAACATAACAAATAATTAGCTTTAATGTTTTAACCTCTTTTCTAACGTCTGAGTCAAGTTCTATATATTTTCATTTGAAATAAATAAATAGATTCTTCTATACAATATTGTTCGGCGAAAGTTAGCAACCGAGCCCTTTTTTTGAGACTCCCATGTTCAACTCCGGGAGAAAGTATATTCTATTTCCATTTCTCGGTCCCAAACAACCAACGGCTTTCCACCTTATTCTCTAAACTCTTTACATAATTTACGTGTGAACTGTATATCTGTTTCTTTAATTGGTTTTGATAAAGAATGCATGGGCTGTTTGCCTAAAAGACGGATACGTTCGTGGAAGACTTATAAGGTATTCCCCCCCCCCTCCTTCCAGCATGCCTTCGTGGTGTAACCGCAGCACACTCGGCGCGTAATGGGGAGGTCCAGATTTGAGTCTCGGCAAGTGCATTGCACATATTTCACGTATCCTGCTTCAGAATAACCTAATGTCTCTACTGGCTTATTAAGAGAGAGAAAGAATTTTCGTCAAGAATTTATTACCCCATTCCTTTTACATGTTAGGAAAAACGTGGAAACCTTGTGAAACCAGAGCATTCGCCAGAAATCGATGCCAAGACGAAGTAACAACTTTCACTGGTATTTTCACTTGGTCGCAAAGCTTATATCTGTGTTTAGCAACGTTCAGTGGTGTTTTCTTTTAATAGTAAATTTTATATAACCTGTCAAATCTAAGCATATATCTGTCGGTAAAGCTTTCCAAATTTTTCTTGCACTACCAATAATTCCCGATGTTAGTGAAAGTATATCATGAACTTTAAGGTATATTAATAACACATTAATAAAAACTACAGAAATACGACAGCTTCACAAAATAAATGTTTGCTAGATATGCATGTATTTTGCCTGAATTTGTAATTATGCGCAAAAAAGCAGGCGTTCATCTCAGCAACTTCGATATCTTAGGTACTATAGATCCTTGTATTTCAGAATCTTGCAAATTAGACCACATAATGCTGACACATTCATTTTCGTATAAGGTAATTTTCACTACTTTAAGAAGTACGCAAATACGCTTCAATTACTGAACGTTTCTTTGATTTCCTCTTCCGCCAAGGAAAAAGGCTGTAGATTTAAGAGAAGGACACATGATTCCATGCATATTCTTATCCCAGATAAATTAGCTTAAAGAATAGTATGCAGTTGCCCAGACTGCTTTTAAATGTTTACCTAATGCCTTTCTGCTGTGAATTTTAATTAGCATATATCAAAGTATCTGCTTTCTCTCTTAAATTATTGACTATTACGATAAAATAAGAATTTTAAATTAGGTTTAATACCTCTTTTACATAAAACAAAAACTTAAATAACGTATATAACTAAACGTATATAAAGCTATTAACATTCTTGTCGTACTCACCGTAAATGCATGAAATTAATACAAGTATATTTAAGTGGTTTTTTTAAGATTGCAGGGATTTATATATATTTTGAATAACCAGTTAAATTTAATTTTAAGTTACTTTCCTATAAGCCTTCATTCCCCTAATTTTCAGTGCCACAATACTTAAGTTTGGTAGTGCGCGTAAGGAATGCAAATTAGAAATTAGAGAAAGTTAGAGAGAGTCTAGGAAAGCTCTGTGCGGGATTGTACGCAAGCTTCGGCATAGCATTTATTGCTGGTTAGACGTGGCTTAATAGCTATTATCTTGCTACTACGAGACTCATCTACGCGCTGTAGGGTACAGGATTGTTTGAGTCCTGTAGTTTAGTTCCACTAGTTGTTAATACACTGCTCGACACTGAAAGTGCAACACCAAGAAGGAGTGGTCAGAAAGTGATGAAATTTGACACAAAAGACAGAGACAGCAAGCAGCAATAAGTGATCTTTATTTCAATATGATAGTCAGAATACAGAGCGAGAACGGCGTCGGTTCAGTAGGACAGATAATGAGATAGTGACGGAGGACGTGGCAACCACCCCTTTACTATTAAGTTAATTAGCATATAGGGCCGCGTCCGCTTTTATCCAGAGTAAAGCCAGAGAGGCCACATGGGAGGCTTGCACAAGGCGCCCAAACCCAACGCCTGGACCATCCGATTGGCAGTTCCGCGAACCAAATGCCACCGGGTAGACTCCCGTCCAAATTGCCCGGGTCCAATGTTTATTGAATCTTCAAAAATAGCATTGTACATGGCTAAACAAGGGCAGATATACATTTGTAGTTATTTACATGCTTCTGTTAATACATATTTGCTGACATACAATCCATTTCTGTTACATACATATACTTTCTAGATACCTACATGACGTTACCTTAATTTGCATTGGAATAATAAGACAGAGTCAGTATATACACCTAGCAAAAAAAATTTTAACATACATTAGAACACGCTTGCTTACACTATACACACACATCGCAGACATATCTAGATTACTTATGCTTGAATGATACTGATTTACATTGAAATTGGCTGACCAGTTCTGTTACATACATATGTACATATATTTTATTCACCTGTTGTATTTCATACATATTCCTTAGTAAATACTTACAATGCTATAGACAAACTGAAGATATACCTTATAAACCAGTACTGGTGTATACACCTTAATTTAATATTCACAATACTATACTCTCTCTACGTTCCTTGAGCAGACCAAACTACTTACATACGTAAAAAAGTTTGTAGAGTGTGCGTATATTAAATGCCTGCGCGTTTTAAATGAGTTGCATTTAACTAATTATAGCATACACACGTATAAGCCTATCTTCAAGAATTGATTGAAGCAAAAGGTCCGTTAAATCATTTAGGGCGTGATTGACATATCAGAATATTTACAGAATTTATCAGAATGCATTGGTACATTTCTTGTGCATGCACATATTGTGTTTATATACATACACTTTCCAAATAGTTATGTGACATTTCCTTAATTTGCATTAGAATAATAAGACAAAACTAATATATACACCTAACCACATTAAAACATCAATCATACATTAAAACACACTTGCTTACACTATATACGCACGTCGCAAACATATCTAGATTACAGGACCACCGCGAACAGCGATGCACGAAGAAACACGTCTAACCATAGAGTCAATAAGAGTGCGGATGGTGTCCTAAAGGATGGCTCTCTATTCCCTTCAACCATTTGCCACAGTTCGTCTTCTGAACGAGGCAGGAGCAGAGTTTGCAAACGGCGTCCAATCACATCCCACACATGTTCGATTGGTGACAGCTCAGGAGAGTACGGTAGCCAGGGAAGCATCTGTATACCTTGCAGAGCATGTTGGCAGATGCGAGCCCTGTGTGGTCGGGCGTTATCCTGGTGAAAAATTGCATTAGGCAGCCCCTGAAGGTAGGGGATTGCCACCGGCCGCAGTATATTATCCAAGTATCGTTGGGCCGTCATAGTGCCCTGAATATGGTCTAAAGGTGACCTGGAATAGCAGGCAATAGTGCCCCAAACCATTATGCCACGTTGTCGCGCGGTGGGGCTTTCCACAGTTACTGCGGGATTAGATTTATCTCCATGTCGACGCCACACGCGTATGCGGCGACTGTCACTGGATAAACAGAAACGTGACTTATCTGAGAACACAACGTTTCGCCATTCTGTCATCCACATCGCTCCAGTCCGGCACCATTCTAAACGTTGGCGTCTATGCTGTGGGGTCAATGGCAGTCTTCTTAACGGACGCCGTGAGAGCAAGCCACGTTCAACTAATCGACGGGAAATGGTTCTCGTCGACGTGGGAACATTCAGGGTATCTTGCACATGCTGAAGAATCGTGGTACAAGTGAATTGCGGGACCGCCACAGCTTGTCGATCCACGCGTGCTGATATCACTCTGGCTGCACCTGCACCCCTCCTTCTTCCCACATTCCTTTGTTCCAATCACGTTCG
The DNA here is from genome assembly GCA_000611955.2 of Stegodyphus mimosarum. Classification (NCBI taxonomy): domain Eukaryota; kingdom Metazoa; phylum Arthropoda; class Arachnida; order Araneae; family Eresidae; genus Stegodyphus; species Stegodyphus mimosarum. Next base: position 393,741 of record KK112494.1, read on the forward strand.
CCATAGCTGATGCACCGTGCTCGCATCCATGTGGGTATCAGCTGCGATTTGACGTAAAGACTAACCCACCCTTCGCAGTCCGATCACCACACCCCTCGTAAAATCGTCTATCTGCTGGAAGTGCTTTCGTTGATGGGGGCTGGCATTCTCTCCTATTACACATATCCTCCGGGTTAAAAACCAACTTTCTTCGATAATTCGTCTGGCAGAAATAACGACACGAATAATTCCCATTCTGCACGTTTTTTCTCTTATATCTTACTTCACGTGCGTCGGAGAGCTGGGCATTTCACATCATTTGCATAACTCAGTGACGTGCGTCTACTCTAAAATTTGCATAAATTTCTGACCACTCCTTCTTGGTGTTGCATTTTCAATGTCGAGCAGTGTATCTTGAATTCTTGAGTTTTATTTTACTGTTTCTGTTCCCTTCCAAGCAGAGGCGTAGTATGTTAGCGTCAAGTTGACTCGTTGTAAATAATTTCAAGAGTTTAATAAAGGGTAGTTTTAACCCTTCTTCGGTGCAATCACTATTTCTCCAGATTCTACACAACAGATAGACAGTAGAACGTTACAAGTTGATATGAGCTGTTTGTGAAACTGATGAAAATAATTATTCTTAAGAAATCTATGCATAATATTAAAAAACTTAACCCTCTTTATATGTAACTGAAATTAACACCTATTTTCCTTGATTAAAAGAACTGTTATACATGAAAAAGATAAAAAAATCAGATGTGATAGATAACAGATAAATTTGCCTGGCATCAAGAGATTAAATTTTAGGAAAGCTATTTTTAACAAAATCTGTTTATTATTTTTAACAATGGAATTTTACACTTAGAAATAATGTTGAGCTGAAAAGCCATCCGTGACTGATGAAGTTTGGCTGTTATTTCAAAATCAGTTCAGTTTTAGAAATAAAGCGGTGTTAGAACTGATTTACATGTGAATGTCATACAGCGAAAATAGTGAGGCGAGCTTATATGAATAAATTCTTAAAACATTGAAATTGTAAAATGCTAAAAGTGTAAAATGACAGTTTTTACGGCATTTGAAAGAGCGGAATAGTCTGTACAAAAGCTTGACTTTTACCAAAGCTTTTGAATTATGGCACAGCAAAATTAACAGACATTCTTGAAAGTGAATCAGGATATTACAAAGAAATTATTTAAGAAGAATAAATAAGGCTCACCTCTACCAATTTATTTTAGCTATGTAATATTCTTTGCTCTTATTTTATCAAATGTCTCTCTGCCTTTTAGGACAATGGTCACCCTCTGCAGGAAGATGTATCCCACAGCTTTCGAAACAATAAGCTATATAATTCATTCTCCATACAAGGAGGTAATTATTTTATTCCAGTCTAAGAAAGAAAATATTTCATTCTCATTTCATGCACAGAATTTCTAGGCGAAGATTACTTCAGAGAGAAGACTGGCAATGCGTGATATGCAGCAAATATTTTGCGATGTATTTATGAAAAATTTCATTACACAATTACATCACAATTAAAAAACCAACCATCTGTGAGCTTCCTTCCCCATTCGTTTGTTTCTATAAGTAGCCTATCATTTTGCAATCACTGTAAGATAAGGAGCTCATTATTTAAAATTATTGTTAAAAAAAGACCCCTTCAACGTTTCGTACATTTCTCTCGAAAGCTTTTACATTATTTCACTTGTTCTTTGTTTAAATATTATATAAATATATCTCAATTTAATTGCTTCTAATCTTTTCAATATTTTAATTGTGCTTTGTTCAAATACTGCATTTATCCGCACTTAATTGCTCCGATTCAACTCGGATATAATATGACTAGGATAAATTATTCTTTTAAACAAATTAATTCGATTTTACTGGATTTCATTCACTTCTTATTTCAAGATCGAATTTTTGAATGGAAGGAATTAGAATTTGAACTAAAAAGAAAAAGAACAAATTGAGTTATAAGAGAAAAAGAACAAATTATTTATTCTAAAACTTTTATGAGGTAATTTTCATTTATTCCTATGAATGATAAATAGGTTAGAGATTTCCTTAAAATTAGTTTTGAAATATAAAAACAAAACTTTTTAATATGCTATGAATGCAAATTATATTAAAAGAACGTATGCTATGAATGCAAATTATATTAAAACAATGGTAAGTTCTGTAATTGAAAATCTAATAAATGACTGACTGAAGTAATATGTTTTTAATTGCAGAACATAGTTCAACTTTCTGTTGTCTTTTCTTTCCGAATTAATTAACAAATATGCTTAGGAGGTTTTAATTAAGCGAATTCAGACGATGACTTCTTTATAAAGTATAATAAAGGGAATCTACATATTAAAAATATTTTGTGTAACAAAAGTTTAGCGGGAGAAAAATCAAGAAATTTCTCATTATGTAAATTTAATTGTAAAATTGATGCTGCATATACAAGCTTTTTTTCTTTTTTAAGGAATAGTTATATGATTAAAATTATTAGGAATTCTAATGTTTACATTAAATCAAAGCGTAGACTTTTTTTTTGCTTCACGTGCAGTTTGATACATTGCAAATGAACTGTTAGGTTCCGTACAATTAGTTTGCGATTAATTCAGCTGCAGTATTTTTTATGAAAAGAAAGAAGTTTCTGTATTAAAATGTAGGTAAATTTCACGTATCCGCATGAATGAAAATTGAGTTAGTGTAAAAAGCAAAATCAAGCAAAAGAATTGAAAAACCTTTTTTAGACTGGAATTTTCAAACATATTTCAGTAACACATTTGATTACACATTTTCAATAATACATTCAATGTAGCATAAATAATAATAAACGTCGTACTGAGCCAAGGAAACAAATGGTAATAAAAAATGTTTCCTGATTATAAAGATATTTGGATTCTGATACAAAAATTGATAAGCTAAATCGTACTTCTTAAAACATTTTTGAGATTATTTTATGAAACTAAAAGTTGTAGGCAAGCAAATAAACTAAACGTACCATTTCTCAACCAAACACGACAACAACTTACTTCGTCCCAGAAGAATTAACCGACTTTTAAGAAATTAGGTAATTTTATGGGATTTTAGATAAATTAATATTACTTTTATTTTATTGCATTGTAGGGCTTTTATTATTTTAATTAACCAGTTATTATGATTTAGACCTTCACTGTAGCTTCCTCTTTCCATTTCCAAGCCAGAATGCAAATTAACTCACGTGTATTTAAGATTAGGGTTTCTAGATGTTAAGACAGATTATGTTCGGCCTCTCGAGGCTACGTTATTAAGTTGCCGCTAGCTCAGATAATTTTTGTAGTCTTAGCCTTGCATTGTAAACGCCAATATTTTAATATGTATGCTAATTAAGTTTTGAGCCAGTTTCGCGTTAATTTGATCTATGTAACCGTTGGCTATTAGGTTAATTAAATTTAAATTTTCCATTTGAACTTACTGTTGTTTTAAGTTATCTCGCCACAAGTGGTTGTGGTTGGTTGAGTTGTAAGCACCAAGTGTGTCATCTGTTCTTCTTAGTTTTAAATGAAAGAGTCTTCTACATTCTTCTAAAGTTTCAGTTGTTATTTTAGACTTAGCGATAATTCGCTATCAGTCTGTCTAAAATTTGGTTACAATTTATGATAGCCAAGAGGATTACTATATAGTATTTAATATAATTATTTAGTCCTTTTGAATTATGTGGCATTCAGTAATTAATTTTAAACTAGCGGAATCATCCAAACCAAAGTTTATAAGTTCTACGTACCCCTGAAAAGCAAATGTATGAAAATATTTCAGTATGAAAGGAATTAGTTCATTCTTTCCAAACAACAACCAATTCGTAAATAATTTTTTATTGACAAACCGGGAAACAAAAACTTTTGACACTTAAGCTTAATACATATGACGTCATGATTTAAATTTAATGTAATATAATAGCATTTTCTCAATGATTATAAAAGAATTAATATGGCAATAATATATCGTGTCAGTCATAATAACCTGAAACAAAAAAGTTGCCAACAGCAGCTATTTATTTAAAATGCTGACATTAACGAACAGTTTTCGATATACAGTGACGTCACATGCAATCGCATGCCTTCTTCAACGTCAGAGTATGACCTTATATAATGTGTTTAATGCTGGGCAATGTTATATTTACTGTGTATTTTGTAAAACTTAAAAATTTTTGATTGATAAACTCTACTATTTGAAAGCGAGCAGTAGCAACACTTTTCTTAATAAAGCATTCTTATCTCCAACTCGCGAGACTGTTGCCACTCAGAAAAATGAGTGCAGAAACTAGTGTTTTCAGAGTTTTTAATAAATATCTCAGCTGATTAAAGTCGTATGAAGATGGGAACAGTCGAAATGGCTTCCCAAGAACTTTTGGAATCGCGAATAGTATGTTTAATGTTTGGCAATGCTATTTTAATTTCATATTTTGTAAGACTTTTATTAACAATCATTACGATTTGAAAGCGAGCAGTGGCAACACTTCTAGAAATAAAACAGATTTTTATATCCATCGTGGGAGATTGTTGCCTCTCGGAAAACTCTGAGAGAGAAAATTAGCATGTGCAGATTTTTTAATTAATATATCAGCTAACTAAAGCCGTAGGAGGATGAGAATGGTCGAAATGGCTTCCCACGAAGTTTTAGAATCCGGGGGGTTACCTCTCTTGAAATTCAACTCCCGCCGTTCTGGAGGAGATAATGCCACAAGCAAACAAACAGACAGATGCGCACAGATTTTAATAGTATCGATTAATTAATATTCTAATTTTAGTTAAGGAATCACAAAACTGCGATTAGTTTACTTCAATTCGTTACAGAATCAATCTACAGTGTGTCAATTTAAATAATTTCCATATTTTAATTTAATTCAGTTCCGCATATTTCAGCTTAAACAGATTTATACTAAATCTTGCACTTCCGGTAGCATTTAGTTTATGAGTATAAACTTTTATTTAAATGCAACTATCAACAATTTCATTTTAAGCACTGCTTGGATTTTAGATATGATAACTTTAGTTTGCAAGATATCTTGAGTGAAACTGGCATCACCGGCTATCGCAAATATCAAATGTGTTATTCATTGACATGTATCGGATAACTCTAGATATAGGATGTATCTGCTGTTCATACATTTTAAAATAGTCTTCAGGAAGTGATTAGTAACAGCAGCTCCAATCCCACAATCAGCGCTTATAATTAAGCATTTTGTCTTTTTACGCATAAAGCGTGATTAAGCAGATTAATTTTAATCATAACATTACTTCATAAAAGTCCTTACTAATTTGACCCTCATAAAAGACACTAGTTCATAAAAGTCCTTACATCTTATGATTTTTTTCTTTCTGCTTTAGTAACATTATTAATGCATTTCATATTAAATGTCATGTAAATTTTTAAAAGTTTTTGCTGAGTTTTGAATCGTCATTTATTTTTAGGCTATAGAGCTTTCAAATGCTGATAAAACAGAAAATTTATTTTCATAAAATATAAAATTAAATAAAATTTTACACTTAAATGTAATTATAACAAAGTAAATAAATGACACGTGTTTTATGGAAACACGCAGAATGTATATTTTTAATTCAATAAAATGCTAAACAAATCAAAAGAAAAATTTACAGTTGTGACTAAATTCCTAACGCGTTCACGTAAATTTATTCAGTTTGTGTCATATATCATAGCGAAATTTCTTTACAATTTATATTTAATTGCTTATGAAATATTAGGAAAATTTTCTAGACCAGCAAAATATCAAGTTCTTGCAGTTTTTAAAGAAAGTTTTTTCACTTAAAAGAAAACAAGGGAAAAAAACAAATTTGCAATAAATCAATAATAAATCTAGCGAAGAACATTTAAAAATTTTAAATCATAAAAGATAACAAAAACTTTTTCTACGAACATTTTCCAAAAATTGGAGAGTAAGATAGAGGAGGAGAGAATAACTTAAATATATAAGCCAGATTCCAATACTTTCACAATCGCTTTCAAGGTTACCGAAAAGCCCTCCACACTAAAGGATCGATGGTACTGTCTTTTATAACTCCTTGGTAGAAATCGGCTTTCCAAGCACTTTTCTTTCGAAACATTTACGAGACAGCAGAAATTATTAAAGAAACCTATGAATATATATATACTATAATACACAGATGAATATTATCAGTACATTTATGTTTACTGAATTGCTGCAAATGTTACAGAAACTCAATTAGAACTTCAAACGACATTTTTATTTTTATTATTTCTTCAGTTTCATTTTTATTAGTTTTTTCTTGTTTCATTCAGAAGAAAATTCCTATGCAAGCAAAGAGAAAATGTCTACTTGAGGAAAATAGCTTTGTGCACTTTAATAGGTAAAAAAATAAAATTCAGAGCAACAATCAGGAAAAATAAAGAACAATTGTTTTCACTAATAGCAGTTTCGCTGGAGCTTCCTCCGACTTTTCGAAGCATTTCTGTTACGAAGTTGAACGAGATAAAAGTGTAGTGCTTGAAGTGGAAGTTGCAGTGCTTGAGCAAAAGGAAAGTGGCAGGGTTGGAAAAGGTTTTTCACTCTTCCGAAGTTGCACTTCCTATCGGAGATGTGGAAGAATGTTCCAAACCCCATCTCTCTTCCTTCGATTAAGAGCTACATATTCTACGTGACATATCTATAGTGTTCACCACCATAACAACAACGCTTCGATAATGTTAGACTAAGCTTCAACGAAATTGCAGTTAAAGCGAATGCGTTTCTCAGCTAAGCGAAAAAACCTTTGTACTAATTATTATGCTTGAGTTTTTTTTCCTAATTAGAAAATAACTAGTGAGTACAGATCTTGAATTTGACATTGAAGAATATAAGAAAACAAATGTATAAAATCAGCTTTAATATTGTGTTACCATTTCAGAGATTTTAATGCTCCTTCAAAGATTTTAATGCACGATTATATACGATTATATGTAAATCTAGACATACATTAAAATGAAACAATAAGAAAAAAATCAAACAACATAAAGTCTTCAAAATATCTTTGTTAATATTCTGAAAACAACCTGCATTGTTAGTGTAAATACACTGAATACCAATAAGTATTTGGACACCTGTGATAGAAAAGAAAAACTAACTTTATTCAAAATCAATAGTTGGTAGAGCCTCCACGAGAGGTAATTACAGCGTGGACCCTCCGGGCATACTTTCCACAAGTCTTTGTATGACAGCTAGTGGTATTATCTTCCACTCAGCTTGGAGAAGACATAGAAGTTCCTTCATCGATTTTGCACGGGTAGTGCACCCCTGAATTCGGCGATGCAACTCGTCCCAGAGGTTCTCGATAGGGTTCAGGTCTGGACTCTGGGCAGGCCAGTCCATTCGATGAACTCCATTGGCACCATACCAAGCCTTGGTTAACGTCGAAACATGACAACTGGCATTGCCGTCCAGAAAGTAACAGGGGTCCAACCCGTTAAACTGCCACAGCGTAGGAAGCACATTGTCATCCAAAATAGTGCAGTAGGCATCGGAGTTGAGCTTACCATGAATGGGGACCAAGGGTCCCATACCATAATTCCACCTCCGCCGAACTTGACTGTTGGCACAATGCATTCTGGCAGGAGACGTTCTCCAGGTAGACGCCAGACCCAGACCCTTCCATCGGAACGGTAAGGGGTGAAGCTTGATTCGTCACTCCAAAGAACCCATTTCCACTGATCTAGGTTCAATTTCGATGTGCTTTGCACCACATTAACCGAGCAGCGCGGTTGGACTTTGTGATCAAAGGCTTATGGGCAGCAGCACGACCTCGCAAACCAAGCAGATGTGCTTCCTTACGGATGGTATTCCTTGAAACAATACTCACGGATGCTGTTGAAACTCTTCGCGGATGAGGGCCATCGGTTGGGTGCGGTTCTTCCGAATTTTTCTGGACAGCACTTCGGTCTCTATCTCCCAGTTTCGTTGGTCTGCCGACTCGGGGCACATTCCGACAATCACCGCTCACCTTCCACTTCTTAATCACATAGGCCACGGTCGATTTTGTGTACTTCATATCGCTAGATATGTCCCTTAAGGATCGGCCACATTTGTGATACCCGATAATTATACCTTTCTCGAAATCAGAGAGCTTCGAACTACGAGGCATCTTGCATGCGACTAAAGCCGATACTGTTTCTTGCACGATATATACCGGCGGAGTCCGTGACGTACCTTAGGACCGCAGATATCGTCATTTGCATAGGTGTCCAAATACTTATTGTTAGTCAGTGTATAAGTTTGGTTTACTTAAATTATGGCAAAACACTCGTTGGATATCTGCTTAAGGAGAGGGATGCCTTCGTCGAGTACTTTCTAAAAAAACCTGGCTCGCGTACACATTACACGTGGGTAAAACCATGAAAACGCCCATGCAGCCTTCCAGTTCGCCAGAACTCGAACCCCGAATCGGACTAATAGATTTCAGCGATTATACTGCTCGGCTGCTGCTGAGATATGAAACATTATTGAAGCAGGTGTACATAAGTCATTACACTCTGTAATGCATAAAGAAAGGCAATAAAATGTTTGCAATATATGAGGGGGTATTATAGCAGCCTCATGTGTAGCAAAATTATTTGCTTCATATCACAAGAAAGTATAGTAAGGAAACATTTTTCCTAGTTGATAAAGTATTCAATGATTAAGTTCTTTGGTCAAATATATGCTCAAAAAATGCAATTCATATTACTGGTCTTGAGTGATAACTACTTGTTGCTGGGTTGGTGACATTTTGAAGAGGAACATAAGGTTGATTTTTCTGATGCTCTCTTCCTTTCGCTCTGAAGACTGTGGAAATTTGTTAATTAGATATGAATTACTAGTTTGTTTAGAATGAACAGCTACGAAGTTTACAACTCATTGATTTTAGCCTGTACTTTGCGAGTGATTTACCAGTTGCATTACGCGTTCAAGTATGAAGTTGTGAAGTTTTGATTGCAGTGACCTTGTAATTCAAAATTTAAACTACTAACATTTGTTCCTTCATTAAGGTGGTTTTCCTTTGCATTATTTTCAGATCTTTTTAATCTTTTAATCTATTTAATCTTGACTTGTAGAGATAAATATCGCTTGGAGGTGAAATAAACCTTTTCATCTGCCCTGTTAGTTCAAAAGATCTTCAGACGCAGAAATGGCCATATTGTAAAAATGTTATAGAATATTATGAGCTAAACATTTCCGTAAACTGACCACAATGCAGATGGTATTTTGCAAAAGGTCGTATATACAAATTTATGCTATGTATTTGCTGCTGCAAATAAAATTAATTAAAATTTTCAATATATGATGTACAACCTCAGTAAAGAGAAACACCTTCATGCACTACTCAGTAATTTAAATTATTAATTAGAAGGGAAATTAATAATTTAAAACATGAACTTCAATTGAAGTTAGGTTATCACCAAGAAACATTTCTCTTTATGTTTTGTACAATTTTGTCATATGATTCAAGGATCGAAATTCAGTTAGAAACCAGAGATTACAGTCACTTAATTTAAAATCCTTTTAAAAATATAAAAGCCGTAGCATGACATAATTATTATTTTTAATGCATTGGTAAAACTAAAATTACAGCCACTGTATAGGTGACAACAAACCGGATATTGCCACTGACCAGTGCCATGGAACATTTTTCAAAAAGCTCTTTTGCTGCTGTAGTTAAAATATATTAAAGAGGTTTCGCAGAATTAGATGCCTGAACAAAATTTATACTTCTGCCTTCTGCTTCTATAAGTTACATAAAACCGGAAAGTGGTTGTCATTAATAGCAATATTTCCTTCAAAATTCGTTTCAAGGATTAGGATTCCATTTCTGTGTAACATATCTCTTTTGTAACATATGCACAGGACGATTATTATTTATCAGCTCGAATCAATAATAATTAAACAGCATTCACAGTTTTATTAGATAAAAAAGGGGCAAAGATATCTCGTCTAATAAAAAAGACCTACAATGAATGTGAAGAAAGCAATCTTTACAATAAAGGACGAACCATGGCACTGTTCACCATTTTTTTCTTACAATATTTACACAGTTCTCAAAAGGTTAGATAGCTTTCTGTCATTTTATGTACTTTCCGCATTGCAGGAATAAGTTATACTGACTATCCTGTATAAAGAGGAGAATAAATATTGCTATGTATAGGCTTCAGAGTTATGTTCTTGTCAGAGCTTAGGAGTTAAAACCATACAAAATTATAATGTTACTCTGAATTCGAATTTCGATAGAGGAACTAAGTTGATTCTATGGGGGTGTTGAATGCTTATTTTATGTAACATAAACAAAAATTCTTTTATTACACTCTT
>KK112494.1:404060-433962 GCA_000611955.2 Stegodyphus mimosarum
TTATTACACTCATTCTGAAAATAGTTTACAACATTTAGCTTTACGTGTTAAGCCACAAATAAATACTTATTATATAAACAATTTAAAACTTCAGCGGGTTTCAGCTAAGACACGAATTCCAACCCTATCTTGACCCTAAGAACTAAAGAGTTCGATATTATGACAGAGTATTCCGAATCTGATTAAATGAAAACTTTGTCGATTTTATTGATGCGTGTGTCACAATTACTGTTTTAAAGAACATATAAATATGCTTGATCGCCAGTAATTTTGAAATACATTGGACGTGTGAAAAAGATGGCTGTTAACTTTACAGCCTTAAATACTGAAACTAAACGAGTGCTTTCAATTTCATAGTTCCATATGGTAAATAAATTTATGAAATCTCCTTTACCTCTAGAGCTAAGGCAATGTGAAAATGTAAATTCCAGTTTTTTAATGTGGCGTCTTTATAAGAAATACCCTGTAAAAATATTAATTATGTTTTTTAAGCTGAAATAACTAGTTTCGTATTTTTGCATGCAGAAACTCTCAAGAAATTTACCTGCTCATAACTTCTGTTACTAATTGTAATCCTACATCATTTAACCAAATTTAGGGATAACTAAAAATAGAAGCTACTCATTTTGGAGATAAATGTGCGTTGGTTTAAGCAGCACCTGTTATTAACTTTGTAGCAGGTTTCATGAAACTTTAATTACTAAAATCTCTTCTAACCGTATTCACTCATTCATAGAATTTAAGGAACTTTAATGTGTCATGAAATTTATCAAGGCCTACACAGCATTATTTTAGCTAGACATTTTGTTACGTATAGGTCATACAAAAAGCTGATTTTGCATATATAGACTCTTTCCACTCAAAAAGCTGTCATTCCCAACAATTTCGAACACTGTATAGGCTAAAACAGTGGAACCAGTAGTTGGCATGTTAGCTAAATGCTTTTTTATTAACTACTATAAGAAACGTTTCTATCAATGCATTAAATAAGCTTTCGTAATTCATTATGGGAAACCACGCAGGCTTACCTGCCTAAAAGGAGGAATGCTTTGTGGAGAATATATTTAAGGAAATTTCCCTGTATTTACGTTACACATGAAACAGAAACTAAAAACATCCGTACAAGCAGACATTTTACTGGAGGAAACCCCCGGTCAAAATGCCAGTATTCAAAGGTCTTACTGACTCGGCAATTGATGAATCATTTGTATTTACTACAGGCCCATTATTAAATTCAACTGAGCTAAATCGCAGTGTCGCCTGTAAGGAGATCAAGCCTGTTGCCAACGACAGGCGTAGAATTTACGCTTCTTGCCGCAAGGAATTTCGTGGGCGTGGGCAGACTATAGGTCAGATCAGACAAGAGAGCATTAGCAACAGCAACAATATATGTAACCGCACGTTTATGATATTTCAACAAGTTACTATATAATCTGCGGAAAAACTAGTTTTGACCAACAGTATGATTCACATTAAATTCTTAAACGAGAATTAGTCAGTTTATAAGGTATATCTCCCACATTCTTAGCGTGCCTTCGTGGTGTAATGGTCAGCGCACTGAGCCGGTAATTCAGAGGTCCGTGGTTCGATCCCCGGCGAAGGCAGTGCATATTTTTCATCGTTCCTGCTTCCAAAAAAACCTAATGTCTCTACAGTGGCGCCCGAACTAAAAGGGTTGTGGATGATGACTCTCCACACCCAGGATTTGGTTTTGAGGTCCCCTAAAACCCTAGTCGCCCTTTAAAAAGGGGAGTATATAAGGTATATCTCCCACATTCTTAGCGTGCCTTCGTGGTGTAATGGTCAGCACACTGAGCCGGTAATTCAGAGGTCCGTGGTTCGATCCCCGGCGAAGGCAGTGCATATTTTTCATCGTTCCTGCTTCCAAAAAAACCTAATGTCTCTACAAGTTCTAATTTTGATAAAAATGTTCTAGTTATACTTACATAATTTTCGAAACTGATTTTGGGTATGATATGAGAATGTCGCTATTATATTACAAATATTTATAAAAGAACTTTTCACTGATTCCCTTTTCCCATGTCAGAGGTAAGTTTCGTTGTCTTTTCTAGTTTCAATTTACATTGATCTTTAGACAGCTAGATTTAAATGGCGACTTAATTTATAAAAATAACAGGCTGAGTTATACGAGTTAAAACTAAGAGAATAGGACAACGTTGAACAAAATACAAAAGTGAATAGTTTTCGGCAGAAGCAGCAAGTGTTAACTTATAAAACAATCTATGGAAGAGATGGTGGAATACACACCAATCTAAATTGTAAAATTAAGCAAAATATTAGATTGCTATAGCTTTTAAATAAAGCACATTTTCAAAGGCGACCTGACATTGGTCCCTCCTCATCAAGAGGAAAAACTATAGTAAGAGTGGAGCTAACATCCAAACAAGTATTGAAACTATTAAACAGAGCAATGTAGCCCCCATGCATAGTTTCAAAAATTAGCAAAATTATTTGCTCAATTTGAGATGAAATGAGCATGGTGTCAGTCGAAGAAACGTCTAGTAAAAATCTAATATTATTAACATATTATAATTTTGAATGCGTTCGGAAACTATGCATTCGAATTAATATCATAAACAAAATTAAACTTATTTTTGCGGATGTGAAAGGTTTTAAATTATTGTAATTCATGAAGCATACAAGTTTGTTTGATAATTTCAACAGAAACAAAATTAATGCTGTTGTTGAAATCTAGATATGATTAGTTTCGAAGAGTAATTATTTCTTCATTTTGAAGAGTTTAGCTCGAAATGTTAAAGCTTTTGTAGTTTGTCTTATGTATGGCAAATTACACTGTTAAAGAATGTCACAACTTTTCTTCGAAGAATGGATTCTTTAAGAACCGAGCTACGAATTTTATTAACAACTGAGAAAGTAACATGGAAACTGAAACTGTAGAGAATCGGAGCAGTTTTATTCGTGATTAAAAGTACTGTGGTATACATCCTTTTTGATGGCAATTAGGAAATTGTTTAAAGGCTTTATCACGAGAGATCGTGAGGAAAATACTTTACCATTTGCAACTGATTTGAAATTAACAAGTTCATGAGAAAGCAAAGATTATGGAGAACAGGTTTTGAGAATATGATTTACGTAATAGTGAAAACAAGCCATTTTTGTTTAGCAGGGTAAAAGGACTTTGTACGAAGAGACAAAAGAAAAAAAAGAAAAAAATCATGATAAATATTTAAATCATTACTTGATTGCGGGTAATCAAAATGCCAAAGGAAAGAATGTAGTCTGTGATTAATTTTCAAAAAGAAACTGAATGTTCAGCTGAATCAAGTTCAAAACCTAAAAAATGAATATTACGTCTTCTTTATTTTCATAAAAACGTACGAAAGTGTCATCAGTGTAACGAATCCAGAAAGTAAAGATTCATTTAGATTACAGAGAAGATTAGCTCCAAATTTAAAAACCTCCTTTTTAGCTATTTTATTATTCTCTAAGAAAGTGTATTTACCACCTCTTCAAATTAAATTTAATAAAGAATTTGGAAAGACGAGGATAGAAAAGCATTTGGTAGGTATGGATGCCCTCGAAAAACCTGATTAAGAATTTCTTAGAAAAGGAAAAGGCAGAAAATTGCGGTGAGCTGTTTAGTGTTTTAAAAACCCAACAAACAAACTATCAAGCTTTTCATTTCAGATTTATTCATTTCCTATTCTCCAGTCTTGAATCGTTCATAGAGATTTTAGGAGTCATAAGTAAAGAGCATGTCAAGCGTTTCTATCAGAACAGAGGTATAATGCAAACACACGAAAAGTAAAAATAGAAACTAAAAATGCTAATCGGCACTATAGATATATGAAAAGAAAAGTATCGAAGAACTTAACTAGAATTTTATTTTAAAGCAATTATCACTACCAGTAATGATTTGCACTACATGAGAAACAACAGTAGGTTCTGCAAAGAACAAAAAGGAAACTGCATGAAAGCAAGATACACATCGCACATGTATGCCGTTCACTGCAATGTTGACTATACTATATGCAATTTACAAACATACGACGTGACTCGATTCCTAAATCAAATATCTTAAGTTAATCACTAAACACGGCAACATATCCCAATTTGATGCAGCCCTAACTTCATTTAGAAACTTAAAATTCCAGTAAGTGCAAAATTTACTTAAGGAGTTTAGAAGTAATTTAGATTTCATAGTTTTGAACGATAGCGGACGAAATCACATGAAAAGCTGGAATTATAATCATTAATTATCAAGCTGCATTTTATGAAGATGGGTTGCGTATGTAATTTTTATAATTGTGTATGATAGCTCTTCTCCCCAGAGTATAATTTTCTAAAGTTCGGAATAATTTGTTAAAAACAGTGTTCTCATGCGTTGGAATCTTCGCATAAAATGGCCTTAAAGCGAAGTAGTGAAAAATTTAAAGTCGATAAGGAATTAATGATGATGCTACTCGACACTCTTCCTATTCTCTCTGTCAAGATATTCATATACTTTTAAAGCCTGGAGGAAGAAGAAGTTTCTGTTTACGCGTAATAAGATATGAGCTCAGCTTTTTCTTTTTTGAATTGTGTCTTGTTCCTCATAAAGAATATAATTTAGAAAGGCTGTTTTAGCGAAAAGATTGTTGACTTTAAAGGAAATTCGTTAGATCATTTTCAGGCTTCAACTCAAAATTTCATTAGAATTTTCGAGAAAGAATGGCATATATTTCCGAGCAAATTTTTTCGCAATCAGTCTCTTTACGTCTTTAACATTAAAGCATAAATTTTTATAACATATTATTCATGAGTTACTTATATATAAATCTTTTACATAATACACATTTAATTAATGTTTTATATTTTATTAATGTACAAATGTATTTTTATTTAGATGCATATTAATAAAATGCACTGTTAATATATATTTATTCATTTCATTTAATACAATTTTAGACACGATTTATAGACGCATATGTCTAGAGTGTAATTTTCTTGTAGTTACATTCAAGATGTATGTATTACTATTATCTAACAAATTTGCTAAATCTTCAGTTTCCTTTGCTAGACTGCAAACAAAAGGCTTACATTGAAAACACTTTGTAAAATTCATTTCTTAGGGTTCACAATCTCAAATTTCTCTATGTACGAATCGAATAGATACAAAAAATCGTATAAAAAGAAATGGCAATTTTAAGCTCATTTTCGGTTACTGAAATACCCTGGATTTTTTTCTTTAATGTTACATTGTGGAGGTCTATATACTTATTCCATCAGTGATGCAATATTTTTACCTCTTGCGTACGCTTGTGTTGCACATCCATCACACTTAACAGCCAAATATTTTCGTTCACTTTAAATAATGTTCGGAGAGTCAGTTTTGTAGCTTTTCGGATATTTGATCAATGATGTTGGCGGCCGCAAATACAAAGCCACGGTTCTTTGAGATGCCACCATAATAGCAGCGGAAGGAAATATCAAGAAAAATCTTTATTTTGCTTATTTTTATATAAGAAACGCTACTGCGTCAAATAATAGAACTTACAAACAATGGAGGTTTAATAGATTGCTTTAATTTCCACAAATATATTAATTTCACTGTCGTTTTCTCCAAAATTTAGGGAAGTACTAATTGAGTTTCCTCTCAAAGATTTTTTAAAATTATAATCGTAATAAGTGTTTGATCTCTATTGAATTGCTTTAATTAGTTTGAATTGAAATCTTTTTTAATTTGTCATTTACATTTCCACTAATATATTGGTTTTTCTGGCTTCGCTAAATTAATAATCCAATTAATAAATTCCGATCATCAAATGCATATGTTTTCTTGTTCAGATCAATTAGTTACTTAATAGAATATACAAAAAAAGGGGCTGTAGGAATGAATTTAAGACAGCCAACGAAAACAGCATTCATAAAGCAGTGCAAGCTATGATTATAAGCTTCTGTTTGTTTTGAGGATTACCGCATTAAAGGAAACGTTTTACGACATATAATTTGTTTAATGAGTTTACAGATATTTAAATATATATGCACGTAAGCATGTCATTTAGCTATACAACAATACTCCATGTTTCACGTATTCGAATAGGTAAGCAAGCAGTAAGACTATCAGCAACAGGCATGATGTGTGAACTAGTGCAAAATCTGAAAAGTTATTTTCTGAGCCTTTAAATGTAACGGATAAACGCACCAACAAAGATAATTTTAATCAGATATGCTAGCTAGTGAGACCAAGTAGAGTATTAGTATAGCAGCACTGTTGGAAAATAACCAGTGAAGCATGTATATTCACAAGGGAAGACCTTCTGTGATAACATAAAGAATTGTGGGGACAGATTACGAGAAAAAAAGCAGTAAAAATTCATTATTAAGGAAATTAAAGCAGCCGCGGATTGTCTCAATAGCAAATATGTGTGTCAATAATAAAGAACATAATTAAGCTAGCGAAAGAAGTTGATAGGCTGATTGGAGTTAATAAGTTCAGTATACCGGGTTTCGATTTGAGACCTGTAGAACTGCTTGAATCTTTCACAGACTAAGCAAAGCTGTAAATTACATGCTTTTTGATGTTTTATGCAGAATTTGATTTTCCTGACCTTTCATTATGGAAAATGGGTTCTGATTTCTCACCCAATCGGGAGTGCAAACTCACATATACTTTTAAATAAAATTTCCCACAGGTATACTGATATGCAAACAAAGGCTCATTCTTGGCAACTTGTAAGTTTATCTTAAGATAATTAGCCAGGTATTACGACTTTGATCTCTATTATATTTTTTCTTTTCCGTATTCCTCAAAAGAAGGCAAATTAGCCATTCATTTAAGCTGAGGGTTTTTGAATCTTAGTGAGAAAACTTCTGGCAGTTGCCCCTCGCTGTCAGAATATTTTTGCTAGCTCTGCTTAAAACTGCCCTTTCCAGTATTAGCATTCTCGCTAGGCGATGTTTCAAACTTCGCGCCGGTAACATACTTTTACCTAGACTATTTCTTATTCTGTTGAATATGTAATCTTAAGACTATGTTATCAGCATTTACATTTAATTCGCAGTTCTTTGTTCAATTTTATCTTTAGGTATCCTTTAGATTAATTGCTTTTTAAAAAACGTTTTTCTTTTAAATCTTCTTCAGTACTTGTGAGTGTTAAAGATGTAGCGACAACTCTCAATCTTGCTTAGAATACTCTGCAGGACTGGCTTATAAAAGCAGCCCTACAAACTATTTGTTAAAAATGACTGATCTACAATAACTAATTATGGATTCAACAAAGTATATACCAGAATTAATTCAGTTCAAAACATACTTCAGAAAGAACGGTTCCAGATTTGCTAGCGACGTTAGTTTATCAACAAAAGGTAAACGTCGGTGCGTCTTTCTAGAAGTAAGGTGCTGCTATTTCAGATTATGCTTTGCAATTGTTGAGCAAATAAGCCGCCAGTTCATATTCCATGCAGCCCTACTCATATATATGCCCTATGCGGTATCCCTTGGCTTTCCAAGGCCTAAGATAAAAAGGTATGCTTATTGACTCCCAAGAATATTCATCTGCAGTGACTAGTGAAACATCGACAATCGTCCCCGGATACTTGAAAAGAAGGTAGTCCGAATTTATTACTAACACGTCTCAGAGTGACTGCCAGGTTCTCTTCTATCATTAAAAGCATTAAGGTATAATACCTGCAGAGTTCGAATAAAACAGACCGGTGCTTTGGGAGGTACTTTTATTGGTGAAGTGTTATTTGGTTTATTCTAAATCGCTTGGTTACTATCCTTCAAATACTAAATTTTGAATACTAAGGAGCAGACTTACATACATACTAAGTTGATAGATTAATACAATAATGCATTAGGATTTTGGCATTAATTTCCAACCTTCTTTGTTATAATCTAATATGACATTTTGTGGAACACAAAAGAAATGCGTAGACGATTTATGAATACGCCTTCACGGGATGTATTCATACATAATCTGATGGAACTATAGCAGCAGACGTGGGTCGAGTTATTGATAGACAGACAATGAATATCTGGAATTCATGGAATTTCTTTCTAGAAATCAACGAACTGGTATTGAGCAAACACAAAACGATGAATCAATGTGTTATGAACTTAGTATTTCTAATACAAAACTAATACAGGCTTTTATATACGACCTATAGAATTCTTCCTGTATAAATGCTTAAGGAATACCTAATGTACATAGAAAGAACACGGTTTTTAAATTTATTAATTTTATGTACTGTTAAATCTCACATTTTGTATCTATACTATGAGTTTTACATTATTTCATTTGAATTAAAAGGGTTTAAGATGTAAATGAAATTAACCACCCCATTATTTATTTTAGAAAGGTAAGGTTGAAGTTTATTGTTGCGTTCAAATTCATTCTGCAAAAGAATAAAAAGATTATGCCTGTAATAACATCTGAAGCTAAGCAAATCAAGTAAAAATACATGTTTCATATACAATCTTTTACTTCACGAAGTTAAAAAAAGGTATATTCGATAGTTTAAAGTTTACTGGAAATGCCTATTTCAAATTTTCTTGGGTTTAGTTGCAATTTTTTTTAACAATTAGTTTTTAAGATATGACATTAACCATCACCTACATTTCTTTACAGAAATAAATATTCTTTTTTAGAAGCTTAAAGTATCTATATTCATCGATTTCATTTGTTACATATTGTAAAAACGCGCGAAAGAAAAATTACAAAAGCTTCTCCTCCACTGTTTACAAATTATCGCATCTTCCCTTTGATTCCCTGGTGAACTGTGTACCCTCATT
This sequence comes from Stegodyphus mimosarum, assembly GCA_000611955.2. Taxonomy (NCBI): domain Eukaryota; kingdom Metazoa; phylum Arthropoda; class Arachnida; order Araneae; family Eresidae; genus Stegodyphus; species Stegodyphus mimosarum. The sequence goes on from KK112494.1 coordinate 412,819, forward strand.
AATTTTCTTATCTTTAGCGTTAAATACGAACTCATAAAACAAATGCTTACTTAGATAGCTTTTTTCTGAAACAGAGTATCTATTCTAGCTTTTTATGATGTTAGTAATTTAAAAGTGCTTTTACTCGTGAATAAAAGGACAAAATCCGAGTACAAAGTTTGCATTATTTCTTAAATAAGTGAAGATTGATTGAATATCTTCAAAATTTTCAGGTGTAACATAATTTAAAGATGCTAATAAATTTGACAGTAAAAGGAAGTTTTATTTGTTATTTTAAATTGGCCTGGTTTTAATTTTTATATCTGTCGTAGTTAAAAGTATATTACTTTTAAAATACCGGTAACTAAATTTAAGCACAGAATTCATTGATTTCATAATCTTGTGGTACGTTCTGTGAAGCGTATATGAGCTAAGAATTTAAGTTAAATTATCTAAGGAAATACCTACAATAAATTTTCATTTGCATATAGTTAGAGCATTTTGGTATAATGCTTAGTTAAATGTAAGATTCTCACGCTGATACATTCAGGTTCAAATCTAAGGTAAGGCATGAGCGTTAGTGTATTTTAAAAATTTAGAAAGTGGGAAATTTAAACTTATAAAGGCAAAAGACCTTTAAAGAAACTGCTGTTGAGCTCGGTTATATTCTCGATCTACTATTAATCTAACAAAATTTGTGCTCTCACCACTGGCTCTGAAAAACTAAAGTAAATTCTTCCATTCACATTTGTAAGGGTTGTCGTGTAGTTAAATGCTAGATTGCAAATAAAGAACAACAATAATTGTTTTAGATTTTTTCCTCCCACATCACAATTTTTAGTTGGTTAATATTTATAATAAAGCCTAAATTGTCTGTCTGTATAAGGGGAGGCATAACTTTATACAAGATACTCTTTCACATACGTTACACAGTAAATCTTTACAGATCATTAGGTTCATCCAAGACAGGTGGCATGATAAATAAAATTTACTCTTGGCTTAGGATCCAAACCATGGATTATTCAATTACCAGCTGGATGTGCTATCCACTCACACCAAGAAACGCACACAGAGAGTATGAAAATTCTTTGCAAGCCCATATTCCGTCAGCTAATTAAGCTGATGATAAAAGGCCATAAGCCGAAGTAGGAGCGTTAGTCATTAGTTAATGGTAGGACCTACAACATGCAGAAAAGGATGCTTAGTAATTTCAGAGAGATTACAGAAGCACACAATTTTTATTCATTTTTCTGTGTAGGAATAAGGGATTTACAAGTTAAAATTATTAATATGACATTTTGTACTATATTTATCTTTCTCATTACATGGTAGAACACGAAAGCAAAGAAACTGGATAAATAAATACTTTTGGTCATAAAAAGTGCAACGATAGGAGTAGAAGTCTGAAATCCCTTAACGATATCATTCATTTGCGAGCTAGAATTTTATTTCTTGTTATTATGAATTTATCATTTACAAAGTATGTAACTAACAATCGGTGCAAGGAAAATCTAGAATGAAAATTAAGTAAGATTACCTGAAAAATTTATTTACACTTTATAAAACTGTTTCTCACTTAAGATCTATAATTCTAATTTTAACTTTTGAAGACTTTTGAAATAAAGTAGAATCTCAATTTTCAGGCAATTTATTTATCAATTTAATGAAAGAAACTAAGAATGTAAAATTCCTAAAATTTAGAAATATACTTAAACGTCAAAAAATTTAAGATCTCGTATTAGTGTCATAATATAGTAGTAGATAGTGTCGAAATAAAAATGTAACTAAAATGTGTTAAAATACTTCATTTAAATTATTTTTCATTTCCTTTCATTCCCCTATATAAAGCGAAACATTTGTGTCGGAAAAAACACACAATTTCTTTCTATTCCCCAAAGTAAAAGATTCATGTCCTGTAAAAGAATATTAACGTCTCGAAGTTTCAAGAGAAAGAAACTCTTCATCAGATTCTGACAACTTATATCTGAAAGAAGCCATGTACAAGTAAAAGAAAGTAGGGCAATAATAATAAAATTCTGAAAACAGAAAGTCCAAGATATGTCTTTCGAATACTAAGCGTTTCATGCCCTGAGGTTCAGATGAGGTTTGGCAGAAGAAGCTAAAGATTTAAGCTTTCCGGTGCCGCATGACAAAATTCTTTCGTATGCGGATACAAGATAGAAGGAATACAAGAAGTACCAGATAGATAATCGACATTTTAACTCGACACTTTTAGTCAATATCCTAGATGAAAAGAGAAAGGAGATTTTTAGTGTTCATAGAACAGCTGTACATCATTTTCTAACGGGACATATAATACCTAGATATGGTTGTCTTTTCCTATTTTTCCGTTGCTGAGCTAAAATTTTGGAGAGATAAGGGCATATGAAAATAAGTTGTGATTCGCCAACGTATCAATAATTCTTCATTTCTGCTTATAATTACGTATGCTATCTTTCGCATTTTATTCTTAAGTGCATTACTAGTTTGACATTCGGATTTCAGATTACTTTTTAAATGCATCATAAGTATGTCGTCTTATGTCATTCTTAAGTATCAGTAGGTTTTTAAAGTAATTTTAAAAGAATATAAAGAGTTTCTTTGTATTCTTTCAGTAAATTACATTTTTATTTAAATATCTCCTCTTATGCTACACTTTAAGTAACTTATATTTATATTATACTATGTTACATTTTTTATACCGTAACTCTTCTTTAATTTTTCTTCCCATTGAAAGAGATGAAAAAAATCGTACTTTAGACATAAAGAAAGGTTTGGTTATTTCTTAAAAAGGTAAGGATTTAACAATGTATAATTCAGCAATAATTCAAAATTAAAAATATGTACACATGCAATGGATCAAAAATAAATTCCGCTTTTGAAGACCAGCTCATAATACGAAAAATCGGTTCAAATAAGCTCTTTTCAATTAAAAGGAAAGAGCTAGCTTAAGTAAATAAAGAAAAGAACATGAAGAAAAGCAGCTGCAGAAGAACGTCAACAAGAAGTTAAAGCATCCCAAACTACTTACTTTTTTTTCACTGCCAGCATTAAACTCAATATTTGAGTGATTTTCTTGCGGACAAGAAGCAAAAGCTTGTTTTAAGACAATATGTTCTAAACATGGAGAATTGCTTAGTCTAATTAAGATATTTTTGTAGTTCTGTGTATTTTGATACGTGAGTAGAACTTCGTTTGTTGTTCATATAATTTTTACTTGAGTTTAATTCCTTACTATTTTCTGCAGAAATAATTCTCTTAAAATTTACAATTTGCTTGAGAAAATTTACTTTACTACAGTAATTTAATTTTCAGCTTAGAATTTGCAAGCTTAATGCTTAGTTCCATTAACTGTTTAAAGCTCAGTTTTATGCAATCTGAAATTCTATCTATTTTGTTGAACAAAGAATAGTCCTTTTAAGGATTTGTTTTCATCAGTAAAGTAAAATCCGTTAACATGAACGATTTAAAGACATTAAACCGTTTCCGACATCTTAAAGAACTATAATTAGATAGAATAAATGCGAAACTGGAAATCCAGAGACTAAAGTACTTTATATCTAGTTTCATTACATCACTAACTCACTGTATTTTACAAAGCTCATTTATGTGTGTTATCATTTTTAAAACATAGCGATATAGTAACGAAAGACACTAATTGCAGTAATGTAATTATATTACTGGGATTACTGTCTTGTTAAGCTTTAATACTCATCAAGCGATTCTATCTAAGTTTTTAGCAATTGTTTTGTGCAAAAACACTGTTATGAAACAACATATTATCAAAGTTTCATAATCATATTAATTGGCATACATAACTACAAAGCATTTTTATAAAATTTGAACAGTAATTATTTTAACTCTGAAAAATAACATAATCAATATCCTGAAATACCTTGAAAATCTGCACTTTTGTCTCTAAGCTGTCATTACGCAAGTTAGTCAACGACACACTGAAGACTGACAACTTCATATACAAGGTGGCTATAAAAATACTTCCCCAACATATGAACCACTAGCGGCCCATCCGTTCAACCAATCAAAATGAAATTTCAAATATTGATAGTATGCGCTCGAGATTATGAAGATTAAAACAATAGAGCTCTCATGGTTACGGTTACAGTGAAACAATTTCAAAAGTTTTCAATGCAGGGCAAGGAAAAACCATAAATGGAGTTGGAAAGATACACGTGTGATGAAAGCTATCGGCGTAAATCTTTTGCAAAGAAGATCATTGTAAAGGACAAATGATAATGCAAGAAAGAAGAGGAAAAAAAACTTTTATTGGAATTCAACGTTTTCAATGTGCTCATCTTCGCAAACAATTCACTGCATGCAGTAGATCGTTGGCAGTACTGACTACCGTAAATTCGCAGGAGGAATCCGTAAAACTTCACATTTTATGGCATCTTTCAGTTCTGAAAAATCTCGTGGATTTGATGCGTACATATTTCAAATAACCCCAGACCCAAAAATCTATAGGAGTGAGGTTGATGGATCTCGTGGCCGCAAAACTGCATAATTACGGAAGCTAACTGTATCTTGAAACGTTGTACACACTGAAAACGTGTAATTCCAATAAAAGCTTTTTCCTTGTCCTCTCTTGCGTGTTATTGGCCCGACATGATGCTGGTCTTTATAAATGTTTTAGCCGGAAGGTTTCGTCATAGGTGTGTCTTTCCAACGCTATTTATGATTTTTCAGTGCGCTCACTTTGCACAGGAGCGTTGCTTTCTGAAAATTTCAAAATTTTTTTACTGCAACTGTAACCGTGAGAGTTCTATTTTTTAAATCATAAATTTCAAGCGCATGCGTTCAAATAACACAGTCTAAAATTTAATTTCGATTCGTTTAGATGATTTTTCGATAGGGGTTCATATATCGGGGACGTTTTTTATGACCATTCTGGAATATTCATTGTCCGGAGAGGAAATGGGTTTTCTGCATAGATAATATATGATTTCTGTTGCATGTAAAGAATGTGTTAGACATTTTCCCGCACAGAACCTTCCTCGAAATCGTCTTTGTTTAGGTAAATACCGTATGAATGGTTTGCAATAGTTAATCTGAGCTACTACGTAGTAAAGACCGGTAATTAGGATGGGACTAGGTTTAGACCTTTTCTCATCACAGAACGAAATTCTACCTCTAAACTACCGAAGCTGATGAGTAAATACTGCTAATATATATATGGAATGGAATGTTTGTTAATTGGTAGATTACTATCGAGGGTTATTTGCGAACGAATATTGTTGTGATCATGTGCCTACTTCAGTGTTTTCTCGGAGTGTAGTCGGCCACGAAAATCGAGTGTTGCGTACGTACGCTCGGTAAAAAGTGCTTTAAGGCGAGTGTATATATATAAACCAATACAGCGGTATATTTTGCGTATAAAACGGGACTCATTTTGCGGATATAAAAGCTAATTTGTTATTTCATATATTTAATGATGAAAAATGGAAATGGATGTAATAATGTTGTGTAGCGAAATTAAGTTAATTAAGTAATTAATGAGTTATCAAAATTTAATCTTTCATATTCCACATTTATGCTACACAACATGTGTTTTACTTAATTTCTGTATAACTTTGTTTTACCTTAATTAAGGTTTTCATACTTAAGTTTCTACATTCTTAGCTTTGGTTACTCGCGAAACTTGTAAACGGCAGACTACGGAGCTTTGTGTATTTTCTACGTAATATTTGAATTTAAAAATACTTAATTTATGTTCACATATTTATGATTTATACTACTAGAAGCAGAAAAATGTGATCTTTAATCTGAGACTACTTTCGAATCAATAGCTAAATTAGTTTTTGAGTTATAACTATTTATTTAATCAATTTTCCTAATTTCGTGGGGTTTCAAAGGATAGGAGGTGGAATTTTGTGAGTAAACTTTTTAGTTGCATTTTTCCCATTGATAAGAGCATTTCCGGCGAGGAGGAGTATGTTTGCCACGTGAAATTTCCCCAGGTGTTAGTTGGTGTGTTTTTTTTTTGGCGGGTGTTGAATTATTGGTTGAACTGACTATTAGAAAAGCGTGAAATTTTGCAGTGCATAAGGCGGGGTGTGACGAACAAGTTTTTTCACCTTTTTTGGTGGGGTTTGGCGATTACTGGCATTCCCTCGCAACAAAAACTCGTTGCAGGTGTCGCTCGGTCTCTTTTCGTACACTTTTTCCGCGGTTCCTGAATGGAGAAGTAACTCGTAGAATTTGAAGCGGAGCTTATTGCTTCCTCAATATGTTGCTTACGATTACCAGCTAAAGAGATTTTATTTGCTTGCCTCGGGCGTTCCTCCATTATGGGTATCCCTGCGCAACGTCGTCTTCTTTTAAAGGCATTTTTGGCTCTCTTAATACTTCAGAGTTACCCTTTCTGCAATTAGTATCGACTACTGAAAACAATGAACGCTAAGTAAAATGTAGCTATCATTTTACTTAGTTTTACTTGTTACTCCTTCATCTCTACCTTGCTTATTGAGTTTCCTGGAAGTCCACAGGGGTTTGGTGGCCACAGTGTCCACGTTTCCAGTTTCGCCTAACACACATCTGCTCGAGATTTTCTACTTAAGCCAAGGATCCGGTTAATACTTCGACTATAGCTATCGCTCCAATCTGCCGGGAGCCGACCTCTCCATGTTCCATCTCCAGCTCGTACATCTGTTTTCTGAGAGAGATTAGGGGGACCTCACCACAATGCTTCGTTATATTTTTGTGATTGAGAAGACCCTTGCTAGAGGACAACGTGCTGTGTCAACCGCATTCAGATAAGCCTTTCCCTTTTTGTCGTTGCCTTTCTCTTACTGGGTTTAATCTTAATGAAAATAGGTTTTCTGTAATTGTAACTCTACTCGAACTAGTTTGAATTATTACTTAGAAGGGATCCCCTTATTTAAATTTTTTACTAGCTTAATTTAGATGTTTTTTCCTAATGAATGAAATGTTATTAGAATTTAAAATTTGGTTTTTTTGAATAATTTAATTTGTTAATGAAATGAAAATTGTTGCTAGAAATAATGACTGTTAAGGAAATGATCATCATTTAAAAAAATCCGTATGTTTGTTAAACGATTTGTTTCGCCCTTAATGTTTGAATTTTTTGCACTCTCCGGAAATTCGATTAAATTAATTTATAGATATTGATTCATACATAAATGATCTGATTGAAAAATAAACTCTAATGTTTCTCAAAATTTAAAAATGTTTATTGTGTTTTTGTTAAGTTACATATTTTTATTACATGATCTATCTTAAATTCACTAGCATCAATGTTCGTACGGTTGTTTGGTTACAATAATTCACAACGCAATGTGGTCTCTTTAGATAGTTTGGAGGCAAAATTGTTAATTTTGTTCTGCATCAAAAGGCACTACCGAACAATAATTGCATCTTCATTTCACTTCAACCTTCAACAAAATAAAATCGGAAATTAAAAGTATTTGTGCATGTGAGAAAGAATGTGACGAAATGGGTTTTATAGAAGATTGTTTTGAATCCCGTTAACCGGAATTTCAGCCGTACCGTTCAGCGATCTCATTCGTTCAGCCACTTGGATCTCTTTAAGAGAGGAAGTTGAAAAGGTTTGAATGAACCATACTCATGTTATACTTCTAAGCATGCAGTCACGACTATCATCGACAGCTATATAGGGGAGCAGAAGTCATACAAATAATAAAATTGCTGAATGTTTCCAGGTTTCTGAGGAAACATTAAAATTTCACCTGCATAGCGTAAGGAAGCTGTCTAAAGTGAGCAAGAAGATACCCCACAAATTATCGGCCTGAAAAAAGGGACAACGAAGGACAGGTTGTTTGTCTTTGCTGTCTTGGCACTACAATATACCCATATTTGGGCGAGAGATCAGGAGTGAACAAAGATGGATCTCGTACACGCTCCCGAGAATGTCAGGCATTGTTTGTCACCATGTGACACTGTTCTTCGCTCGTTAAGACCACCTCTGCACACAAGCAAGGTCATGATCTGAATCTGGTGGATTAATCGCCAAGTGATGCATTACGAGTTACTGCCACCAGGCCGCACCATTACTGAATATCTGTACTCGCGACAGTTGCAGCGGGTTCAATAAGCACTGCCAGCAGAATGAGTGAGCATTAGTTAATCGCAAGGAGGTTCTGTACCTCCACACAAAGCGAGACTGCATATGAGACGATCAGGGATACACTTCAGTGACTTGACTGGGAAACACTAGGTTCTTCAGCCTTAGCATCCACAAATTAGCATATGGTCCATACCCTGGAGTCAACTCCGTGGGAAACCCTTTAACAGTAAAGCGATCTTAGGACCTCACTGATGTCTTTGCCTCCAAGACATCCTAGTTTTATTACTAGGGCATTACACAGCTTGGTTATATAACTAGGACATTGTACAATAATTTTTGGCAAAGGATGCTGAATGTTGATGGAGATTACTAGAGACCTAACACAAAATATCATGTGCTGTACGGCTGTCTATTTCTGACGATAACGAAAGGCAAGAACGTTTCGGTTACTTCGTATAAAAATTTATCTTTAAAGCTAAGTAAGTAATATAATGGATAAGTAATATAATATAATTAAAGTAGAGTAATCGTTTCATCTAAAGTAACACCAGTTTGAAAAATCTGGTATTTGATTTAATAAAAAGCTAAATGTAATTTATGATTTCGTAATGACAAAAATCATGTTTACGTGAAAATGCTACCGACACGTAGGCTTAATAGCGCACTGTTTGAAATCAATATTAGACTGCGTCTTGTATCGTATTTGAAAATAAAAGGTCATATAGGTAACAATAACTGGAATAAAATTTTAGCGAAATCATAGCGAGAAAAGGAAGTAATCCCAATATGATCGAAAGCCCATTTACTGATTACATCAGAAAATGAACTAAATGACACGAGACTAATTCAAATTCTAAAATGGTCATTTTCCGTCCAATGCACGTACATGTAGGTGACTCAAAGCAAGTCGTTTCATTGAATGATCATATAAATCATTTAAATGAGAATAAAAGCAATTTTCACGAGGTCCAAGTCTTTCATTGTACCTTCGGCATTAGAAAATTGGATTAGAAAACTAAGCACTAGAAGTTTTGAGCAAGAGTGTAACAATATGCTAGAATCTGATTTGACGTCTACGAAATCGTTAGGGAAATGCAAGATATTAAGCTGAAAATTGGACAATTATGCGTTTTTGAAAAAGGTATAATATGTGAATTAAAACTATGAACATTATTTAAAACATACTTTGAATGCTTTAAACGCAAGTGAGGGAAGTCATAGAACAGGTATGACGTAATATCTATAGAATGTGTAGAATAGATACTATGTAAATACTTATTATTTATATTAAAAATGCTATTATGTACACTCTAAAACATTGATAAACAACCCTTAAAATCAAAAGAGTTTGATTTTGTTAGACGAATTTGAGTTTATGATGTTAATGGTAAAGTAACTATCCTCTTGCAAAAGCGTATGTAGATCTTTTGCTTTTTTATGCAGAAGTAGAAAGCCCCGATTTTCTAAGGAATCGACTAAGCGAACGCAGTGAGAATTTGAGAATTAAAATTAGAGAGGAAGTTCAAATTTAGTGTTATATATACATTCTGAAACTTGGGGATAAGAATAAACTATGATTAAACGAAATAAAAAATAAATAAATAATATTAAAGAGAGGTTAAAGAAAGGTGGATCACTTAAATAGTAACTCAAACTTTGCACAAGGATGAGAAATAAATTTAATAAAAGAAAGCAACTCGTGAAATTAATAAAACAACTTCTCTGTACACAATGTTTCGGGTAATAGCATTATTGCGCCCATAGCGCACAGAATGTTTTGTTATGATGTTACGTAACGCTACCATGCTATATATCATCAGCACGTATCTATACTTGCAAGTATTGCCATTGTATGAAACATGAGATCTCTAATTTATCATTGGAGCGGCCTGTTAAAAAGGCAGTTTCGAAAGTACTGCCGTTTGATGTGGCATAAAGTCTTCGAATTATATCTCCTGTTATATCGTAAAATCGCATCCGTAATAAATCTTCCTTCTTAATTTAAAAGCGAAACATACATGCGTTCCATTATATCTCCTATTATAATAGTAAAAGCGTATCCGTAATAAATTGTGTATGTAAAATCGTGTTCCTTAATTTAAAGCGAAACATACATACATGATTAATAATGTAAACATAATGCTTAACAATGTAGTTAAATGATATGATTTAAAATACCTTTAAGTTATTGATTTATTATGCATTTAATTAATAACTATAAATATTTATAAGTTTAATTTTTTGTATCATATGTAAAGGTTTATTTATCTATAAAATAAATTTTATGTAAGAAATACAATTGTTAACATCATAAAAATAAAGGTAAGAAAATACCTCTAAAACACTGCAAAAATTTAAATTCTTCTATGTTTGATATTTTCTATTATGTTTACTCCTTAAACTATATGTATAATTTTATTTATTGGGCTTAAATTTTGCTTCAGCTAAGTGATTACTTTGATGTCATGACTTCCGATGAATCATCACGAATTCTTAGAGAAAAGCCTAAGCGTGTAACTTATTTTATTTTAGTGCTAAGCTTCTTCCTTATGAAAGATTATTTTATAATCGATTTTCCCTTCTAAATAACTTATTTTCCTCATAAATATCACCGGCATTTTGCAGAATTGTAATTTATAGGTCTTTCTTTAAGCAAGAGACCGTGTATAGAATTATTATAACAAATATTTAGTCCAACTTATTTTCAGTAAAGTTTCTTTTCTGTTATTAATTATGCTCGATATTTATTACGGAATTTATTCAAAGCGACAGCAATGATTATAGGTTTTGTTAGTTGCATTTGGTGCCCGTAATGCCATTTTTCGTATCAGTGAACTCAAATCCTGATCAATATCTAACAGTGAGTTAATGCATCAGAAAAAACTCATAACCAGATTTTAAAAATAAATAAATAATTTTCGTGTCACTAATTTTTTACTTTTAGACTTAACCATATAGCAGTAATTTTACAATGTGAAAAGATAAAAAACAAAAACTAATAATTAATTATTTATTAGATACATATAAATGTAACTAAACTTTTATGCATAATGTAGTAGAACGCTCTTAACTCTCATCTAACTAAATTTCACACAAATTAAGTTTGAACAAAAGAAGAACCTACTTGGGTCGAATAAAACTTAATTTGAAACTTACAGATTTTCAGGTATTCATTTAATCGTTAAAGAGTACTTCTTTAACAACAGCCAAATTTGAAGCTCCTTTGATCCTTCGCAAGCACTGTATTATAAATAAATAAATTCATGGTCTTCCAAAAATTCTGTAAGCACTCGTAATCTATTAACAAAAATAGAAGTCATAACTCGCGCCTTAACTCAAAGCCTATAATCAAATAAATTTATGGTCTGACAAAAAGGAAGAAATGCATTAAGTACTCCTATCTATTAACAGGAAGCGAAATCATCATTTGAGCCTTAACTCAAAGCCAGAATTGTAGCACAAGACATTCATATACGCTTATGTTGTTTTGGAGAAGGTATCTGTATGAGATGTGAAAAATGAATGCTTTAGTAAAATCTTATTTATTGATCATGTGTGAATCATTTTTAATAGTCCAAGCTTCACACGCCCACTAGCATTAGAATTAGCATTAGCCCACTGCGAATTAGACCGCTGACCAATAATACTAGTTTGTAGAGAGTTCGAATTTCGCCGAACAGGTTAGCTGCGTAATCATTTTCGTGATGTTTTTGTAACGTGGTTATGAGTCAGTTTCACATAAATCCCTCCTCAAAGGCGTCCCTCCTCTCGACCAAATACCCCTAGAGTGTTTTTCCGTAATTTAGTTTTAGTGTTATATAATTACGCCTTTAAGTTCTCTCCAGTATAAACGCTTGAATTAGAAATTAAGTTGAATAGCTATGCCAGCTCCAGAAGGCTCGAAGCTGAAATTTTGTAGTTGCCTTTAATAAATTTAAGACGTTAAGATATATACCAAATATAAAGGGCCTAATTTAATTTTTAATTTTCAAACATAAAAATATATCTGAAACGCCAAAAGGTATCGAACCGTCACCGAGTAAATTGTAAACAAGTTTTGCTACACATTCTGCGTCTGTTGACCCTGATGTACATGCATTCACTTGTCTTCTTAACGCCGTAATGAAATGAAATTTTTTCTCTCGTATCCATAATGATTGAATAAGCGACTTCTAAAATATGCATTTTCCCAAAAATGATTATTTCTTTGGCTAGAGGCCATTCCTTTTACTTTGGCAGCCATCGCTAGAGGTGTATTTATTCAATATTTACTACATTTTATTATTTTGAAATATTCATTGATAATGGAAAGGACAAGAGAACTTATTACAGAGAAAATAGCTTTTACAGAAACTTTCCAAAGTGAATCTGATGGTGGCGAATTGTTTGCAAGCCATGTAAATTTCTCTCTTGGTTTAATTAGGCCTGAAACTAGAAAATGAGTTCCAATAATTCTTAATAATATTGTTAATGAAAGCTGTAACTCAGAAATATATCTTTATAATAGTGTAATACTTACTATCTGTGTAATAGAGTGATACTTAATATCTGTGTAATAGTGTATTTAGTACCCGTATATCTGCGTTCTTTTGTATCTTTCTTACCTGTGTATCTGGGCTAGTATCCGTATATCTGTATATCTGAGTAATGTCTTGCATAAGTATTTAGAATCTATATCTGCATCCGCATTTAATATCTTCGCAGTAAATAATAATGCATATAGTAGCTATTTACGAGTATAATGTAGTATATGAGTATCTATACCAGTATCTAGTATCTGCGTACTATGTTGTAGTGCATGAAGTATCTGTGAATTTGTGTAACGACTTGCATTAGTATTTGGAAGCTGTGTCAACATTCGTTTTTAGTATATGTACAGTATGCAATAGTGAATTTAGCATTTATGTATGTGTACAATGTCTGCATTAGTATTTAATATCTGCTTCAGCATTCGTAATTATCTGTGAAATTTACTTTACTTAGTATCTATATTTTAGTTATTTAGTATCTGTATAGCAATATGTAAAATGCATAGTTTATTGTCTTCATCAACATATGTAGCATCTTAATAAACTCCCCATGAGTTCCTTATGGGGAGCCGGAGGTTGTTGCACTAAACAGTTGCGGGATCCAGACAATACTCGATTAGTTTTTTTAAGCCTCCAAGGTGCCCGGACCCGCTTTCACCTGTCAGCTGTAACTCAGAAAGCATGCAATGAAGATGTTCTAGGTAATCAATTGATGAAAATGTAAAATTTTACATTCCGCAAAACAAAACTTAAACGCTGTAAAAGTCCAGTCAAGACTTTTCTTGGTAATGAAAATTTAAGCATTTATACAGAAGAGGGAAACGGTGTAATGAGGTCTGCTAATGGTCCAATGGTTTAGACAGCTGACCAGTGATAGTTCGATCCGGATTCGAATCTTGGTGAATAGGCTGATTACAGGAACGTTTCGTAGTTTTCCCTATGACCAGTGTCAATAAAAATCAGTTTCTATTAGAACCCTCTCCCCCACAGTAAGGCATCTGTTTCCTTAGGTAAATAGCCGTATTGTCCATTGCCATAAATGAGCTGATCAAATGCAACCTATGCGGTGAAAAATGGTAAATTGTTTCTCTGGTAAAGCAAATTTTTAGCATTTGTGTCAAAACTACTTTTGAATAGAAAAAATGCAAAAAGCTTCCTGTTTTGTTTTGATCTTTGGAGTCACAACTTTTTACATAAAAATAGCGAAATTTAAGAAGAAATAAATTCTAAAACGGAAATAATAAACCTGAACTTCGATATAAAATTAACAAGATTCACTGCTTAAAGCGGTGTATTGCAAGGCTTTGCGAAAGGTGGAACAAATTTATGAAATATAAATGCTCTTATGAAACGGTTTCCATAATGATCATACTGACAATAAGATTCCAAAAAGTCTTGTGTATTTCTTTTCATCTTTTACGTCGGACATAAAGAAATGAATACGAATGCAAAAGAAACAAAGAGCAAACTGTATGGCGAAAACAGTATCAATTTATTTGGAACAATAAATAAGGCAGGCGAGCAGTACCTGATTCGGCACAAAAAATTCCAAAACAAATTCTATGCGACAAATGTTATTCTGTGAGAAGAAACGTTGTACTGAAGAAGCACTAATCACTGTATGTCAAAGAAAAATATGTAAATATGAGGCAATGCTTATATCCTTTCATTCTTGGGTGTCTATTATGGACCAGAAAAAAGGGAAAATTGTGAGCTTTTACGACAAAGAAGAATATTAAAAAGACATATGACAAAGAAATGTTATGTCAACGAATCATGATAGTGAAACCTCACACTCTGTAATACCTGATAGTTTGGCAAAATAAATGTATAAATTCAGAAGAAAGAAGCATTGGCAGTGCATATAATAATAAAACTATGTGATACAGATCTCGGCCCATAAGTAAGAAGCAGCTACGCTTGAAACTGTAAGTACAATATTATAATGAAAACATTTAATTAGCTCTTTTAATTTTGAATACGTGAGTTTAATAAAAATTCGTTCAGTTCCTGTTGTAATACTGTTGATGTAAACAAAATTATAAATAAATAAATCTTAAGCCCTTACTTTTCTTTATAATCACAGAAAGCTGCAATAAAATATAGAAAAAATACATTTATTTCAAAATTTTACAGAGAATATTCTGTCGGAAATGTCAGAAAAGAGCAGCGTCACAAAAGTTCCAGTATTTTTTTCGTAGCAGGATAAATGGATGTATGTCATTGAAGATTGATTAAATACAGTGTGTGATTTATACACTCCTGAAACGAATAGCGAAGGGAAACTAAGAAATATTAAGCACGGACCACATCCCAGTATGAAATATACGCGTTCGATGTAACATTGAGTAAGGGGTATCTGGAAAAATTCTATTATTTGGTATTGTGGCAAAACGATGTGTCCCAGACATAAGAACGAGAAAGATATAGATGAGTTCTCCTCTACTTATTGTTAATTAGATCGAACCATAGGTATGCGGCCAGAACGTTTGGAGACGAAAATATCATGAATCAAACCATCTTGAACAGGAAAAATCATCATATAGAGCATAGGAGTGGTATAGAAACAACCAACAAAACATCTCGATATGAGCATGTGTATAAATAAGAAATCTTGAAATAAATCAACTATGAAAAATTATATGACAATAATGTCAGAGAAATATTAATTTTCTGCCTTCAAAACTGTGCAAAAAGATTTTCAAAGATTTTTGACATTCGGGTACGATTTCAGAAACATTAGAGAACAAGAAAATGTAGTTCCTCGCACCGATGTTTTATATTTTAAACAGTTATTATAAATCATTTTCATTTCGTTTTGAATTGTGTCATTTTTCCTATGATTCGAGTGAAATTCACCTATACGTGGGACACAACGAGCAATCTGAGTGATTGCATAATTTTGTCACAACTAATTTATGTGCGATCAAACGTGATGTACTTTAATTACCGATGTTAGTTATGATTCTTATTTTATTTACATTTTAAGGATTATTAAGTAGAAAGAAAATACAAAATTTGTAGAAACGTGTTAACAGTCTAACTCAAATGTATTCTAGGAGCATGACCACTTGATTATCATGATTACTAATTATTAAATAGCATGTTTTGAAGACAATTTTTGTAGTAGAAAAAAGCGTTATTAGTTATTTATGTTTTAATTGACACTCCTTGGAAAAAAAGCTTAGATTAGTGCTGCAAATTTATTAGTAAACTACATTTTGAATCTTTTGAATAAATGTGTATGCAGAAGTACCTGTAAAATAAAGTACTTTGATATAAACATTTATTTGTTGTGTTATAACTTAGAAACTGCACATTTAATGAAAGGTAATTGAGCTTCTGAGGAAAGTTATTCCTGATAGAAAAAGTTTTTTTTAATTAAACACAGTTCTTCGAAATAAATTTTACTTCAGTAGACTCTTTCTCGCCATTCAAAAATGACATTTTCAAATTAAGATTTACATTGATTTCATTCAAATTAAGATTCCACTCTAATGACGGATTGAAAAGTTATGATTACGGAGAGAATAAGATGGATAATTTTCTAAGGGATGGGTTAATTTGATGAAGGCTTTTCTAAAGAATTCTAATGACGAAACTCTCTTCTTGAAAATGGTCAGTAGTAGACGAATTAAATAATCATTTCTTATCTTTATGGCGTCTTAGAACCTATGTACACAAATACATTACCTGTACTCATGTATTCTTTTTAACGTATAATGTCTCCTATAAAGGAAAAATTTGCATTTTAAATTTGTATTTAATGCTCAAACCATTGTATTTATAAAACTAAAATGAGGAAAAGGAAGAATTAAAATACCTTCAAAGTATCTCAAATGTTTCAGTTCATTCAAAGTTGCAAGGGAGCTTTAATTGTTAAAATGTAAAATGCTTTAA
This sequence comes from Stegodyphus mimosarum, assembly GCA_000611955.2. Lineage (NCBI taxonomy): Eukaryota > Metazoa > Arthropoda > Arachnida > Araneae > Eresidae > Stegodyphus > Stegodyphus mimosarum. The sequence continues at coordinate 429,289 of KK112494.1, forward strand.
AATACGTTTGAGTTTTCATGTTCCATTCAATTTGTCAGTTTTTGTTTCTGTTTCTGCAACTATAAGGTGTGTAATTTACAGAAAGTAATTCTTTTTACAACACATTTTCCAATAATATATCAGAAACTTGAGAAAAAAGTGAGAGCTTATAACTTATTTTATCCTAGCGTCTAAGCTGCTTCATTTTCAATGCTTGTTTTATGCTTTCATTATTTTTCTAAATACAGCCGAATTTTGTTAAGTCGACACTTAAGAAAGCAGGAAAATTTTCAAGCAATTGAAAATCATAATTTTTAAGAAAATTTATGTTAGATGATGTTAATTTCGATTCTACATTTTGACATGCATTTCCACCCAGTGACAATATTTCAAATTACCGAGGTTCGAATAATCGAAATTGTGCTGAAATATACTATAATTAATAGTTTTGCTTACATTTATAGACCCTAAATTTCTGAGCATTTCTTTAGGTTGTAGAGTCATTAGGTTAATTCGAAGCAGGAGATGAGAAATATTAGCAACGCCTCCGCCGGGAGTCGAACTATGGACCTCTCGGTTACGCGTCGAGTGTGCTGACCACTACACCATGAACGCACGCGAAGAAGGCGGGAGAAATACCTTATATACTCCCCCTTTTAAAGGGCGATTGGGGTTTTGGGGACCCAATCGCCAAATCCCGGTTTAGGAGCATCATCATCCACCACCGTTTTTAGTTCGGGCGCCAGTGTAGAGTCATTAGGTTATTTCGGAAGCAGGAGTGATGAAAAATGAGCAACGCTTTCACCGAGAATCGAACCACGGGCCTCTCGGTTACGCGTCAAGCGTGCTGACCACTACACAACGAAAGAATGCGAAGAAGGGGGTGAAATACCTCATAAGGTAAAAAAAAAGTATTATGTTATCGGCCTGTGTTTCTTATTTTACATAATATCATTCATTGTCTATATCAAAGTGTTAGCTCTTTATATTCAAAAAATATTTCTTTACTAATTTTAATAATGTTGTGAGTTTCCATCCTTTTATTTCACAGTTCAATGTGAAGAACCTTGAACTCTGGTCAGCGAATAATCGCTTGAGTGTATGAACAGAGACGTAAGACTTAAGAAGGGTTAATTACCCTTTATTTTTTAAAATAAAAATCAACACAGTCTGCTCCTATGTCAAAGCGTACAGCAAAGACTCCACTTGGGCTTGAACTCAAATTAATAAGAATTAAAACTTAACTAATGCTTAACAAAAAGATACAGACGAAGCTATCAGGATTTTATGTAGTTGGCCTTTAAATCTCAATTAAGTAAGCGAAGCTATCAAGGGCCTAAAGTAGGCCGAGCGTCGTAGTAGCTTAGAGAGAGACGTAGCCCAAAGGCAAACGCGCGCTAGTCAGAAACGCCGGCTCTCTAACGAAGTAGTGAAACATCGACTTAAATACTACTCTTACTCATTTGCATTAACCGAGTTTCTGAAAATACATTCTGGCAGGAAACTGTAAGCTGAAGCTAGAATAGATAGGAAAGGTGCATAAAATTAAAATAGCTATTATAAAATTAGGATGAACATTACAATGCCTTTCTTAAATCTTCCTGGCGTTAATTCTGTTGATCAGCCCTTCAGCTCACTTTTGAAATTAAATCGTCCGTTACTTTCCTTGACATTCTAATTATCTGTAATAAGTTTGACTTCTGAACTTCACTTTACTAGAGAAGCAGAAGTTACTTTTGAACTTCTGCCTTTATCCGTTTGTTTATTTCCCCGTGCAAAAATTATATTTTCGTGTTAAATAAAAGGTTGATTCTTTTGCTGTTATGTAAATCCTACGCTCAGGGTTCGTTTTTCGGAATATTTTCTTCCTTGGGAGCTTAATTATCTGAAACTGTATGCAGTTGCCAGAAGATTTTCTCCCACAATTACTCATAGAGCTTTTAAAACATTTCCTTCTAGCCAATATCTAATAAAGACATTCAGCTATTAAAAGTATAAGGTATGTATACCAAATTCGTCGCATGCCTTCGTGGTGCAGTGGTCAGCACGCTCGACGCTTAACCGAGAGGTTCATGGTTCGATTCCCGGCGAAGGCGTTGCTCATTTTTCAATATTCCTGTTTCAAATACCTAATGTCTCTACAGAGGTACCTACAATAATCTCATGCTTCTCCGCTCAGATTTCTCTATCAGTTACAGAATACCTTGAATTTTTTACACGTACTAACTTTCAGATCTTTTCCTATGAATAAAACTTGAGATAATAATAATAGAGATACAATTGATTATCTCTGAGAGCTATTCTTGAAGATCTCATAACATTTTTATCAGCATGTTTAGGTATACATAGCCCAAACTAATTTCGCATTAAATAATGTGAAACTTAGTTCGAAAAGCAGAAAAAAAAACCGAATCTTTGGTGACTTATTATAACTGGTCACTTAACCACAATTTTAACTCCTATTCTACGAATGTTATCTGCAAAGCTGCTTCAGCTGATGAATTAGATTTCTTTGAAGCATTTCATAAATATTAAACTTTTCCCTCTTTAGCTAACTACATTAATTCCAATACAATTTCTAACGCTTTCACAATTCTAACATGTTATCTTTTACGTATTCCAATGTTATTTTCCTCTACAGATGGTGTTATTTTCTTTTCTTGTTGTTCTTACGATTGATTTTCCAAATTTGGTTTTTTGGTCTTCGCAGATTTGAAAATTTGTATTTTGAAGAAGAGGTACCAGATCGCTTTTGTGCCTCTTGTATCACATCGCACTCGAAATAAGTTGAGTTTTATTAAGCATCTACGCCAATTTAAATTCAAAATTACTCCAGTTTATTCAAAATCTACTCAACATTTTTAATGAACTCAGACTATTATAATCATTTAGTTCATTAAAAGCTTTCAAAAGTTACATCTTTTCCTAATTTTAATTTTCTTGTTGACCCATTTCTCTTGCAGTTAGATCTCATCAAGTTTACAAACTTTCAAGCTGATGAAACGAGAAAGTGGCACTTATGTCGCGTGGTTGCTATCTGAAATATGAATGAAGGAAACTTTTGGGGGCTTATATATATTCTCCTATGTTCATGCGGTGTACTGGTTACGACATTCAGCTAGCAACTGGAAGATTGAGAGTCATTTCAATTGCAGGGAAGGACACAGTTGACTCATCACCATTTCATATTCCAAAAAACAGATGATCCTACAATAGTGATCAAATTAAAAATATAGAGGGTGATAATTCGTCAACAATTTGATTTGTTACACTGAATGTTTTCTCTTACCCAGAGACCCTTTGCATGAGTGAAGATTGAAAGAAATTCAACAAATTTTTCCCATGGGTCCTTTTGGTGTAATCGCTATGGTATAGCGGTAACACATCCGCTTAGTTGCCTGAAGACTTGGGTTAACAATTTCTAGAAAGGGCACAGCTGATGTTTTGAGATAACATCTCTTATGGTCCACAAATCTGCATTCGATTCTGTTCCGCATTAATGCTTACGCAGTCAAATACTAAATATATCGAATTAATGCAAAAATGAGAATGAAATTCCTCTTTAATTCCAATCCTAATTTATAGAATATTTCTAGAAAAAAGGGTTAAGCGCAAAATAGAGTCATTAGGTTATAAGGTTTTTCTCCCTCCTTCTTCGCACGCCTTCGTGGTGTAGTGGTGAGCACACTCGACGCGTAACCGAGAGATCCGGCGAAGACGTAGCTCATTTTTCATGCTTCCGCTTCCGAAGTAACCTAATGTCTCTACACTGGCGCTGGAACTAAAAAAAGGATCTGAAGAAATTCTCTAAAAATGGAATCTGATTTATCTGAAAAATGCTGTTTACAGTAGTGTGATTGTGAACTTAGCTGATCTGAATACACGCATTGTCCCTCACATTTACAACATCAGTATGGATACACTTCGATCTGTAGTGGGACATGCTGGTTTGCAGTTTAAACTCGTGGTATTTCTACCGAGATGACCAGCATACTGAAATCTTTTAAGCAAGTCCAGGGACAATTAAAATCAAATTACTGCTTTCTTTTTATACAATATTTGGCCTAAATGCCTTGAATTAAAAACCGACTTTTTTGATGAAATTTCGACCTATTTATTTCTTTTTCCAGACAAATTCTATTGTTTCACGTATATTCAGGTGAACTTTTAGGTCATTAGTGAAAACTAAAAACTTACGGAAAGAGAGTATGAAATTCTGAAATCCGTTAACCTTACTTTTTTGTCTTTAGATTTTAAAAATGAATATTGTTAATGACCTTCGAATGCTCCGCCTGTCTGTATTTTTATCTTCTTTAAAATATGTAAAAAGAATGACTAATAGCAGGTCTAGGATCCCTAAAGACCGACTTAGAAGAAAGAAACAAAGCTGAACATTAAGAAAATCCTCCTTTGAATAACAAATAGTTTGAAAGTATAAATCGGATCAATTCGCTTTTCCATAACTCAATGATCCTATTTGTAAAGAAATCCTTTCCAAGAGATTTAAACTGCATTTGCGTTACTTTATTCATTTTAAATCAAAGGTAGATATAAGCACAAAACACACTAGAGTTATACTCAGCACATTTTTCGTAATGTAAAAGTTTCAAATCTTCGTAGGTTTGCATTTAAAAAGTGTTCTTTTTTTTCCATAACTTCTTTCACACATAACATAAAAAATCCTCTATACTTTTG
>KK112494.1:434029-445479 GCA_000611955.2 Stegodyphus mimosarum
TATATATATATATATATATATGTGTGTGATATGTATGTATCATATCGTCGAGCATAAATGTTTATTTAAAGCCCTCCCCCCTCCATTGAAAGAAAAAGAAACCCAGATTTGTGACAGAGATATTGATTTTCAGCATAATCTAAATTGTATCTGTACCATTTCTAGAAAGTAAATCTAAACTTCGGTTTATTTGAAATGTGGAGTTAAATCTAACTTTTCAAAATTTTTAGATTTTTTTTGGCTTTTATTGTCTATGCAGATTCTGTTGGCTTTAAAATAATGTTTTAAACTTCTTAATTTTTTAAATCATTTCTTATTGCATTATTTCAAGTACATAATAATAAAGCAAATAATATCACATTTTTTCCTTCTTTGATTTTGCTTTTGGAATTGAAGATTTGGACAGTGATATTTCAATTCGTAAAAACCACAAAGTATGTGGTATTCGGAATCTGTTAAACATAATGCTATGAGTATATTTTTAATATTATGCATTTATAATCATATGAACTTTATTTACCTTTATTAATAAGTTTTTTCTGAATTTTTAAAGCTAAATATGATAAACAAATTGCGAGACTTTGATAAAAACAAACTGCCTCGAAGTTATCAATTTTGCTTTGCATAAACTTCGCAAGACGGAATGTATTTCGCAAAAAACTTTGTAAAAAAGGAAGTATTTTTCAACAGATGAGTATTAAAGATATAAACAATATAAAATTCCTTTCAAAGAAACATTTAGTCATAAATCCTTCCTCAGAATAATTATTTTGGGGAATAGCGTTAATTCCTGATAGCATTGCCGATCCATGTTATAAAAATACAATAAAAATTACGAAAAAAAGAAAAATTTTGTTCTATGAAAACTAACATTTTTGAATTTCAATGCTAACTAACTAATAAAGAGCAACTCTCTCAAGACAACAGTTAATGGAAATCTTGGAATAAAACGAAAACTATTGAAGAAAAATCTTTTCATTGTGATCGTAACAGCATTTTTATTGACTTAAAATTTCCATGAGTTTGGAAGAAACAGATAAATGTTAGACAATTATTAAGTGATGAGAAATCTATGCTACAAAAGATTTATCAGTCTGAGAACAGACGAAAATAAAGTATTGAAAATTCTAAATTATTAATTAACATATGAAAGAATCTAAAACAAAAGATTGCCCTTAACGGCATTCCCTACCGTGGATTGTCCAGAGGATAACTGGTTATAAGAACTACGAAATTTCCATGGCGACGGATTGGTCAAGCTGGTCCCATAGCTGGGCCACGAAGATTAGCGGATCTCTCGCCGTTGTTCCCGGCGATACTCAGTCGATATCCTGCAGTTGTGAAGCCTGCATTACAGCTGGGGAAAGATATTTTGAGGAATTTCTTTCAACATGTACATCAATTACATTGCTGTTAAAAAAATTTTCTGAAGTATTTACTCTCATTCTTGTATTAATTGTTTAAGTGTGACACTGGTAAAGTACCTTTTAACTTTTCCCCGCTTGCGTTCCGACCATATATTCTATGCCGTATATTGCTTGTGTAGCTGCTTTCTATCACCCCGTTAAGGTTTGCCCAATTTTCCATATTCACCCTGTATATTGATTCCTATTTTGGAGTGTCGTTGATCAATTGGATTTAGGCAAAATTGCTAATGAATCCAAAGTAATGACTGATGTCCATCATAAACGCTTAGTCCAGAAATTTTTAAAGGCTCGATTGCGATAAAAATAACTTCGTTCAAATGTTAACGTTTTCACTTGAAAACCAAAATCCACTCTGAATTTTCTTGCGAAGTTCATGACATTTACTACCTCAGATAAATTTATAGCTTTCACATTTTTCCTTATTCTCCCTAAAGTTTGAGCTCCTCTGGGATTAATTTTTTGATCTTAAGCGCATTAGAAGCATGCTTGGTAACGTATAAAGTTTTATGACGTTTCTAGGAAGATAGGACACTTTTTTGCTCTTCTAGTTTAGAAAGTCTAACCACATACCCAATGATTTCTTTTTCATTTTTGTTTTAAGTTGTAACTATTTGTGCCGAGAGTTATTACTCAATTCTTCAAATTTCTTTGTCTACGAGTTCAAGAAAGCTTTGTGCGAATCAAGTTTATGCTTGCGAGTTCAAGTTTCTCTATTTTATTCAAAGTTTCTCTGATGTTAAAACGCATAACGTTAAACTTACAATACAGAAAAATATGAAATTACCCATTAAAGAACTGTTGATTTTATGGTTATATAGCGTCAAGTTTTTGGTAGATTCTGCATTTGATGCCTAAATTGCTTCCTATTGCCTTATGGATTACATTTGTTACATTTTTTCAGAGCAAACCAGAACACAAATCAGATATAAAAATCAATCATTTAGTTTCCTTACACTTGCGGGAGAGTGGAAGTTTAGAAAGGTTAAGCTTTTCTTCAAATAAATAAAGAACGGGCTAAATACCAACGAAAATATTTATTTAACTTAATAAGATACAAACCAAAAATTAGTCAGAATTGTGCGCTTCTGACTCCGCCTTCACAGCAGCAGTATCGTAGCACGTTTGCCCGTCTAACTTCTCAGAACATTCAGCACGCATATGTTAGCGTGCATACCATTCACTTGCTGCAGATTACTCCCTCATGACGGAGCGAATGATAAAACTCCTAATAAAGATTATTGCATTATAAAGATGCAACATAAGAATGCAAAAAAGTGCTTTGGGAAAACTCATATTAAATGCTAACAAAACATTAAGTCTGCAATATATGTCTATCAAGAAATTTCACAGGTTTCCAGCATCTTGGGTTTTTGGCTGGCTCAGCTATAAGAGGAAAATGCTATTTGAATAACGCAAAGCGTATGAGTTCTCTCTGCCTAAAAACAAGTGTGCCTTCATGAAGGACTTTGAAACTGGCTCGTATTTATATTAAGCATGGAGAAACCTTGATAACATCCATGCAGTCAGCTTGTTCGCCCGAATTTGCACGTCAGTCGAACAATCAGTGATTAGTGATTTTAACCAATCAGCCACAGGCAGTGTTAAAATTTTAAAAAAAACTGCATTTGAATTTATTGTTTTTAATTTATTTTTCTGTACAGTAGTCACAGTTTGTTTGTTTGCATATACTAACACATAGAAGTTTCGAGTTTGAACGCTTTAATGTATCATTTCAGTTATAGGATATCACACGTCAAAATAATATTCTGCAGTTAGATAGATATATGTGAGAGCTTCGACCATTGATAACCTTTAAATTAAATATGTGATATCTCATAACCGTCTTCAAATAAGTGTCAAACAAAAAGAATTAAACTTTTGTTATTCTATTTCGTTTTTTCTTTATTGTAATAATAAATTAAAAATTAAGAGATACATTTCTCATGTTTAGAAAATTTTATACAATCGAAATGAGCTGAGCACGAAAATATGCTTTCTCACTGGAAGGTGGCTTGTATGTCTTCTGTAGAAAACTTTGGTGGGTGACGCTCCCTTTTTAGTGGAGAATAGCATCGAAAATTAAACAGCATGCTACTCATCGGCTACAAATACAGCTTTAAAGTGTTTTCACTAAAATTTGCTATTTGTGATTACATGGTATATATTTGCTCTGAAATTGGATAAACAACAGATCTTGGCACAGAGCCAAGACATTAACTAATACGCATTTATGGATTTTGGTGCTCATGTTGGACTTTCTAAGGGTTGTTATTTATGTTTTAAATGAAAATCTTTTGTAGTAAAAAATAACACTAAGCCCGTTCCTCAACGGATATCAAATTTTGGATGAGAATACCAGTCTGCAGGATTTTGCATTGTCTGAGTTGAAACATTATGAATAACGATATAAACTTAGGATAATCGAAACATAATCAATGGTAAAAGAAGCAGAAGGCAAAACAAACCATGGTATTAAAACAATGTTGTACAGAAACAGCAGTAAATCATCATGAAGAAATAACACTACTATACTATATCATCCGGGTTTAAATAGTTTTCGGGAAGCCTAAAGAATAGATATTCCGTAAATAGGAACTTAAGTACTTTTCTATCATAGGGGCAGAACCTGAGTAATATTAAGTGCCAGGACCGAACCTTTTTATACCATTTACAATGCCAGCTAGCGGCTTGCCGTTTTCATGTCGTCCAAACTTTCAATTGCGAATATTTCTTGTGTAGCTGAGTCCTATAACCCTCTAAAGTTTTGCCCACGTTTTCAGATTCGCCCTGTATAAAATGATAGAAATTTTAGGAGAGAATTATCATATTCATTTTAAAATAGAACGAAAGCAAAATTTATAATATTAAGCAAATGTAAAAAACAAGATTAATTGTTGAGTTTTTATTAATTTCCTTCCTGAAATATTAATTTCCCGCTTTATTGAAATCTTTTATTGTATTTTATTTCTTATTTCTTATTTCATTTATTGTGTTTTATTTCTTATTTTATGATGCTCTTATATTATTACTATTAGTTAAATAATGACACAGCAATAATAACCAAGTTACATAATGATACATCAATAATAACCAATTATAAATTATTATCATCACTTTATATTGTCTTATTTCGAAAATGTTCAAAATAAGACAATATAAAGTGATGAAAATAATTTATAATTTTAATGAAATAATACTGAAGGGAAATTTACTGTTTGGTAACATAAAAGGAAACAAACTTACTTAACGTATTCAAATTCTACAAACAAAAGGAAACATATGCTTAGCATTTTCATTTATTCCATATAGTTTTATTATTTCAGAGAAGTAATCTGCTTAAATATGGTGAAACGAGTGAGTGGGTGTGCTGCTAAGATGGCTTCCGACTACGGCAGTAAACCAAACCATCCCAGCCAGGAAAACTACTATCTGTCAAAACAGGACAAATCTATAATAATAATATAGTAATATACAAATAATCCCAAAATTCTGAGCAGCCTAATTACAGTGTGCACATTCTATGCTACAAACATTTATGTTGCAAGATATATTATGTGCGGGTGCCTATTAACATTAGGCATTCATACTAATGATTCTACAAACTCCGTTGCAAAATATAAGTTAAATTAGCTCCCTTACTAAATCAATATGATATTATAAAGGCGCATTGCAAAATAATACACTACGGTACAAATTAAAATGGAAATATATCGTACAAATGCATGAAACCTATATAGGCAGATAAATGCAAAATATTATTGTGATATACAATTGAAACCATTTAGGTAAGAATCAATATTTAAGAACAGATTTGCATATATCATCATCTATATACTGCGCTGCTTACTTTTCTTAACTTTACTCTTTTACAGAAAGGAACTAATTATTACTAAATAATACTAATTTTTCAAAAGATGGTTTTCATACAGAACTAATTCTGCCTTACTTACCAGCAAAGAATGAATCGTGAACGCTAAAGGTGCATGTTGCCAATATTTACTGACAATTAAAGACTCAAGCTAAAATTATAAATTTTACTAGTAACATTCTAATCTGTATAAGGGAAAAAACTTAAGCACTATAAGAACATTTTCTGTTGTTGCTTATAGTTAATACTTATGCGATAATGCAATACTGCTATACGCATAAGTAGTACATAAATCCTTTAAAAAACTTTAAATTAGTAATTATTATATTTAGAAATAAATATTAAGAAATAAAATAATAATAATAAAAGTACAAAATATTATTTGAAAATTCTAATAAAACCAATCCGAAGTGAACTGTAGAGATACATATATACTCGTGATAACAAACGCTAAAATAAAAAGAAAACGCACATCAGTAAAAAGGGGAATTAAAACACATATTCGACGTAGAGAATGCATCGCTGAATGCAAATAGGCAACCAAAACTAGCATAAAACGCAAACCCGCAGCCATACTACAACGTTTTAAGCAGGGGCATGTCAGTCCTATGCGTCAGTTCGCAAGCAGCAATAGTCCGTGTAATCCGAAGTAGCCCAAGCGAAAAACATGAACCGAAAACACCATTTGCACGATGAAATGCAATGGAGGACTGTCAGGATGTTGCAAGCTGGTGCAAGAGCAACACAATCCGATGTTGCGAAATAGCTCAATGTGCATTGTTGTGGAATATTTACCAAAAGGATGGAAACCCCCGTAGAAGACGTGCGTCTAGACGCCGGGTGAATATTACAACGGCAAAGAATAGCTTCCTGTTGCTATTGTGCAAGACACCGTAGATCACTAACAGCACGACAGCTGGCGTAGTATCTCTCTGCTGTTGCAGGATGGCCTATGTCCCACTAAATTTTGTCACGTAGACTGCATGACGATGAATTGTCCGAGACCTGTGGTTTGTGTTCCTTTGTCCCCGTAGCATGTCAAAGCGCGGGCGAATTTGGCACTTGAACATCGCACTTGGACACTAGAGCAGTGGGGCTACATACTCTTTACGAATAAGTCTCGAATTAACATCCAGAACGATTCCCAAGAGGCAATAATATGACAACAGCCAGGGAAACGCTATACTACGAGAGACATCGCCGTAACATAACCGAGACAATTACTGAGGAGGAGGCTTACTTGCATGGGCTGGGATGGCAACGAACGGCCGCACCGACCTCTACGTGGTTTCTAGTGGTTTCGTAACAGCTGTCTGACTTAGTAACGAAATTCTACATCCGATCTAACATTATAGTTATAGTACCATTCGATATTCCTCTTGTGCAAACTTTTATCGCTGCAGTAAGTACCAATTCAATATTTATGGACGAGAATGTCCGTTGGAATAGAGCTCGAGTGGTGCGGAGTTATCTGGAGAATGAAACCATTTCACATCTGCCGTAGCCTCCTACACTGTAACTAAATCTCATAGATCATGTATGAGACATGTTCGGAAGACGGATTACAGGTCGAATGAGCTCAGCCATGTATTACTGCAGGGATCTGCACTACTGTCAGAACAAGCTATCAACAGCTTGCCTTACCGCTGTCAAACATAAATTTCAGTTAGAGGGTATCATACCCATTATTAGCGTGATGTTTTGCATTGCGCATTTTTCTGACTCATTTAATCTTTCGCGATGTGATGGTTGTAGTACCTGTGTTTCGTATGTCTTTACTTTATGGTTTGCTATGTGGTCGAGTAATGCCACGGCCAGTCGCCCAGATGGTATAGTGGTTAGGGGAGCCTACTACGGTACCGAAGGCCCCGGGTTCGAATCTCGGAGAAGACATGGATGTTTTTAAATGTATAGGTGCGGCATGGCGGAACTTTATGCGGCGAGCCGAAAGTCCTCTCGTGTGGATTTGTGGGAGAGGAGAGGGGTGGGTGACCCCTGGATTCCCCCCCTGGGGTGCTCTCCCTCAAAATTGGGGGTGGAAAATAGAAGTCCAACCTCTCTTTGGAGTAGGCTCTGGCAATCATTCTTCCATGTGGTAATGGACACGACAACAACAATTACCACGGCCACCTCTTGGATCAGTTTCTCGCATATCCATGAAAGAGTTTTTGTTTTCTTCCTCGTTTTGCCTTTGTTGCTTATTTTTTTAATTAGGAGTGATTAAGTATTGATGCCTATGCTGGATATCTAATTACACTAAAGTACGGTATGTTATTGAGAACTAATAATTAAATCCTATACATGTTTTACTAAATACTGAATTTTTTACGTTTCAATGTTGAATTTTTATGTACAAATTGCAGTTTATACATTTCACAAAGTCTTATTAGTCCAAAGTTAGTTCATATTAATACACATTCTGATTATTTAAGACAAAAGCTTCAGACTTACACTTTTTGCTATATGGAAACAAGCCTTACAAGCTTGATGAATGCAGACTCTAAGCATTACCTTGATTAGCTGCATTAAACACTGATCAATTCAAGCGGAAAGTTATTCAAAGTAGTTTTTGCGTATGCAGTCTCTTGAGTTTCTATATTTTACCATGTACTGCTCTATTTTGGAGTCTATTGCACGTTTGCCAAGTCTTTGGAGTGTATTGCACGTTTGCCTTGGTTTCTTTAACCTTCGAAAACCTGACTTAAATTCTTATAATATAGCCTTTAGGATGGCGCGATCCAAAACATTTCCCCCCTCCTTTACTGTTCCCTAATGAGAAAAGTCGTTAGAATGGTCATTTGTCCCCTCCATAGATGCAGCAAAATTTACATGTTTGTCGGACGCTGGACAAACATAAAAATTTTGCTAGGATAGGTTATTAAATTTGCGATTTTTTCGAGGTTTATTTTGATTTAATTTAAACTAAACTGTATTTATTTACTAAGAGCAAAATCTATACTATGCTTATATAATATTTACTATTTCTGATCAATCTTGGTAATAATTTGTGAATTTTATGTCTTTATTTTTACTAGAAATTAGGAAACGAGAACAGAACTTGACAAACTATATATGAACTAGCTTTATATGCCTGCAGGTTGGATTGCAATATTTAGTAATCTATTTTTAATATAAGAATAATAGCAATGACTAATTTAATGAAATAACCCTACTAAGTTCATTAATAATGTTCATTACTATTAGATGATTAGAATATGTTCCATTACTATTAAATTTTAAGATGAACTTATAGCAATAATAAGCTTTAGGTCTGTTTTTTCATAATTTTGTTATTGTAATATAAAAAAGAAAATCAGAGATATATTAGTTGCGCTTGATTATTTAACTTTAACAAATATTACTTTGGACTATCGGACAAAGAACGTATATCTGTAGAGCGAAATTTCTTTATAAAATTGGATTTTATTTGCGTTAGCAAAGAAAAAATATTCCGAATACCCATACATGCAATACAGTGTATACCTGCAATGTAAAGTCTGATGAGATAATTTCTTAAATCTTTACATTTTCATGCGGTCTGTAGAGAGAGAGACAGCACTTTTAGGCTTTTTTTTAATATTTGCTGAAGAGAATTTTAATCTATGATTTAAAAATTTTAGAAAATATAAATTTATCAACAATATTTTTCAGAACAGTTTTAAATGCTTATATAGAATTCTAAGTGAATTTCCTTTCATAGGCGGATTTCATTCAATACCATCGTTATAGCCAAAGTTTGATTATTCATTGATTTTAAATGAAATGGATATATATATGTTCAACAAAAATTTTCTAATTTATTTTAGGAAGATTAGTCTTTCATACTTTCAAAAGGATAAGGGCATACAGGATGTTGACATTTACAGTGTAGAAAATATATTTTTTATAGTACTTTCAGTGATCAAAACGATTACCCAGGAATATTTTCAAAGCAAAATTAAGAAAATTACTTATGACACATTTTTCATAAATTATCCTCATATGTGTCCTTTTGCTAAAGTGCGAAATCTTCTCTTTGACAGAACAAAGAATCAGGATCATGAACGAAGTAAAATAAATTCATAAAAAATAACTCCAAAGTACTGTAATTCCATGTAAAAGCGTAATGTGAAACATTGAAAATTCCATGTAAAATCGTAATATGAAACATTGGAGAAAAATAGAATATAGTTTATTCACAAACAATCACCTAAAATATCTAATTTATGTACTACCGAGTGATAAACGCAGGTTAGCAAATTAAATCGGTTATTTCAATAATTTTTCTTAATCCATTTTTTAGGGGTCCACCAGTGGCGAGTGCTAAATTGGTTAAACAATGGTAGTTTTCTCGGATTCGAATCACAGCGTACAGGTTGACTTCATAAACCGTTTTTATGTTTTTGTCGTAACTTCGGTATAAGCCAGCTTTACTGAGCAAGTCCTCGACGAAGCCATTTCTCCCCTTATACAGATAGCTGTCGAATGCTTCGGTGTAATCCAATAAACGAACTAAATCAGGCCAATCAAATCCCAGAGAACAGGCGAGTTACAAGTGGATTTTTCCATAAGTAACATAAATACGGACAGTATCTTCTTAAAAAGACTTCCACTAAAGCATCCCCCCTTAAACAGATAATGTTCGCGTGCTTTACTGCAATCCAATTCTAATTTTTATAGATTTTATAATGAAATGGAATATACCTTGAATGGAAATAGAATATACTTATTACGGAGAAAATAGCATTCCTTTTTTTAAAGAAACTGTTTTTTATTTATCAGCTAATCTGAATTTTTGTTATCTCTCTAAGAAGGCAAGAGTTTCAGCAAATTAAACCTGGCCGAAGTTTTTTGCAAGGTAACTAATGTTACGATTTAATTAAGGAGTTACATGAACCTAAATACTTTCTCGAAGGTATCATCCTAAAAGTGTATCTGAAGAAAAATTGGTTTTATTTACTTAACAATGAATTTAAATCACAAAAGCTGCTGAACAGTTTTATGACCTCGGCAGCAAGAAAGGCCGAAGTAACATCTTATTAGATTTAAGCTTCGTGTAAAATAAGCCCTAAAAAGTATAATTTAAAAAAAATCAACAGCAAGATAAATTTCCGAAAATTCAGTCTTTATACCAGAATTACCAGCAAAGGTCAATATGTTAGCTTTGTCATGCTCATTTGGCTGTCTACATTCAAATAAATTATAAGCGTTGCTTTTGAAGTCATCGGTAACTTTATCTTCATTAAAAGACTGATTAAGGATTTTATTTCTTCTGTACCTGAACAGTCCGAATCTTTATCACCAAAAGTTTCCTCTTCTAAATCTCTTAGAAACTTATTAATTTCGTCCTGACTGAGACCTTTGAAACGGGGTGCCATTCAAGAGCTGAATAAAAGAGCAAGTAAAAAAGTTACACTGAAAATCACAAGAAATACAAAGCGGCTGTTTTATTTTCAAGTGCATTGGCGCGAGACGAAACGTACGGTCTTCGCCAAAACGTAGCCAACCAGATAAGAAATGGGAAACAACGCATAGCCAAGGACTGCTCTGAACATCAGAAACTGGACCACCCAGAGTTCGAACATAGGTGATTACTCTAAAAGATAAACAGAAACGTTAGTACGAGACTTGTACCATAGCAGGCTTAAAAGCAAGTAAATTTCGCGGTACAACAGTTGTACCGCCGGCTTTAGAAAGTTAAGTGCCAGTTCCTTTTATAAAAACAATGAAAATAAATGGTCCGCGTCGCCCTCCTCTCCGTACTCGCAGAAGGCAGTATCTGTAAATTTGTTGAGGTATGTTAGGCCAATCACTTGCCAAGAACTGTGTAAGGCTAGTACGATGGGTTTCGATTTCCATATTAATTTTGCCAATAAGCCAAATTTCCTTTGTCCTGCTGTGCCGCTGATTACCTTATTTGCCAGTTTTCTAGCAAAGTTATGAAAGTTTCACTTTTAATATGAGACCAAGGAAGTTTAGTAGGTTGTTCTAGTAATCCTGTGCCATTAGCTGCCTGCTTGGATAGGAGATTCATTGCCTTCAATCCCTGTATGGGCAGGAATCCATTTTAAAGTTCGTCTTCGTGATACCGGCATAGTCAGAAGCTGTTTCTGAATTCCGTACACAAGGACTCCTACGGTGTCGTCCTGCAATAGCTGCGAGACCTGACGCTGAGT
>KK112494.1:445508-484847 GCA_000611955.2 Stegodyphus mimosarum
CTGCTGCGGTATGTATTAGTGTGCCTAATTGCAGTGCTGAAATCTAGTAGTTCAGTCTGATATACCGAGTTGTTCGAAGTCTAGTTTTCTTTTCAACTTAAATGTTATAGTACCATTATCGAGTCAATAGCTGTCACTGCCCTTATCGTTCTCCGTTTTGGAGCCATCTATAAAAAAGGGACAATTGCTACTTTGAGCTGATTAGTCGTTTATGCTGATGCTGTCGGAGAGATTAAAATCACTGGATGAAAGTTTTGCAGATGTGTTCTTCCTCATAGTTCAAGTGGTGAAAACTATGAGCCCAGAATTTCGACGTTCATTCCAGCCTGGTCACCCTTGCGATAGTTACTATCATATCTCGGGCAGGAAGTCTTATCAGTTGCTGTAAGGCTAGAATTGAGGTGGCAGTAAGCTCCGCATATTTGAAGGAGCTACTGTCTCTGAATTGAGATCAGGGATATTCTTATTCGAGAAGTAGGTTCACTTCCTAGATTTCTCTTTTTCTGTAATGGTTTTGTGCTTAGGATAATGTAATGGTATGGTTCGGTGCTTAGACTCTGTAATGGTGTAGAGACATTAAGTTATTTAGAAGCAGGAGATGTGAAAAATGAGAAATGCCACTGCCAGGACTCGAACCTTGGACCTACTGAATACGCGCCGAGTGTGCTTGACCATTACACAAAGGCGGTAGAAATACCTTATATACTCCCCTTTTAAAGGGCGACTGGGAATTAGGGGACCCTGTCGCCAAATCCTGGGGATGGAGAATCATCATCCACCACCCTTTTTAGTTCGGATGCCACTGTAGAGACATTAGGTTATTTGGAAGCAGAAGATGTGAAAAATAAGCAATGCCTTGGCCGGGACTCGAACCACGGACCTCTCGAATACGAATCCAGCGTGCTGAGCACTACACCACGAAGGCATGCTAAGAAGGCAGGAGAAATGCCTTATAATGGTTCTGTGCTTAGGATAATGTAATGGTATGATTCTGATCTTAGACTCTGTAATAGTTCTGTGCTTAGACATGTTGCTTAGGATGCTAATTCGGGTTTGGAGATTCTTAACATGTGGCATTCAACAAAATCTGTTCTCAAGTTTTAGCCCAAGATATTTCAACTGGGAGAGACATTTTATTTACCAGTACCCCATGGAGTTTAATACTTGTGTTACAGCTGTCTGCTGCACTGTATGCGTCAGCTTTAGCTTTATGCGCCGACATCTGAAGTTCATGTACTCTAGTCCACTAGGAGAACTGATCACGACAGTATTGAGCTCTGATTTCAAGATTCGATAATATTCTATCGATCTTGACTGTAAACCGAAATATGGTAATAATTGCCTTGAGAGAGGCATTTGGACAGCAAATTTATTATATCTGGCCATCAAAGCGAATCAAGGGCTCCCTTGAAGGCGATGGTTATTGTCAGAGAGTGCAAGTTGGTTACCTTCTTCCTCTGGAGAGTGGCTATTAGATCTTTTATAGCATGCTCGGTTCAATTGCCTACTCAGAATCCATTCTGGAGGGAGTGAAGGGCCATGGTTCTCTGCATAACGAAGTTAAGCCTTGGAAGAATAACTCTTTCCAATAACTTACCGAGCGCTGACAGCAGCCAGACCGGGCCTGTAAGATGATTGAACTACTGGTTCTTTCCCATATTTCAGAAATAATGCCGCTTCTACGAACTTAAGTTTTAGGAAAGTGCTGATGTTTCCAAAAAGCTCAAATAACTGCGAAGAGTTACTCTGGGAATTTTCGGTGATACTCTTTAATAATGAGATTATCGACACCATCCGGCTTGGAGCTGTCTTGGCTACCAGAATATCTACAATGTTATCCACTTCTGTTCTGGTAATTAGTCTCTTCTGGCAACTTCCTGTTGTAGGACTTTCTCGCATCCTGTTTCTCCTCTATATAACCCTTCTAAACCTCATCAGCGAAAACTGTATTTATGATCCCACCGATCACTTCGATAATGGACGAGGCAGAGCTACTACCACAGGCGTAAGAGTCGTTGGGTGAAAGGTTTGCTACATGCTATCTTTTGAGGAGGTTTCTGTGACGATATTACAGTAGGTTGTCCATGAGGCTTTTCTTTCATATATATCTCTGGCCTTGTTGTATGTTATCCTTCTCGAGTTGTCTTAGATTTGGATCTACTGTGGCTTGTGCTCTTCTACAATGTGCCTGCAGTCTGCTTCTCTCCGTGTTAAGTTCTGTTGCCCATTCGGAAATGGCATGCCTCGCCTTCAAAAATTTTGAACGATATGCCTTTTGAGCTGCCTGCATTGTTTTTATAACTATCATGCTGTAAAGATTATTTAAAGCGTTTTTGACCTGGCAATTGTTAAAATCCTTGATAAATGCCTCTATGTATGTTCGAAGAAGTTTTGTAAAACAAAATGCCTTCCAAATGCCGTCTTGAAACCTTTCTTTATTGTATAGTCATTTGGAGTATCCAGCCCGTAACGTATAAGTTTATGGTCACTGAGGTAACGGTAGGTCACTCAATGTCCAAGCGTGTATGAGCTAGATCATTTTGGGAGTAGCTATTATCAGATCAAGCCACCCTCGAGCTGTACGTATTTCAAAATTAGGTGGTGAGTCCAGACTAGTGGCATTAAAGTTTCCGGCTATGATACAATGTGATGCCCCAGTTAGAAAGTTAGAATTACGTTCTTTCTAAGGGGAAGTGATGTCTTCGTACGGGAGTAGATACACAGCAATAATATCAATGCTAGAGTTGTTAGTCTTTAGCTGATGGAGGCTGTATGCCCTGTGACTTTCATCAGGAGAGAGAAAAGAGGTCCACTGTAAATTATCGCAGCTAATTAGTTCCTTGAGAGTGAGAAATATTGTAAGGGTAGGGCCCTTGAAAGATTCAGACAGTATCAGCAGTATGTAACATTGCCTGCAGTGGGTTTATTGCTGCATAGCACTCCTGCGAATTGCACTGTAAAAATCGAAGACCTGCTATATCCTTATTTAAAATGTCTCCTTAGTTCGGCTCAGCGGTTTATTTCAGGCTCTTGTAATGGGCTCTATACACTGGGCAAGGGCCTGAAGTAGCTTGAGGGTCTTTATTGAAGGAAGTTCTCTTTTCAGAATCTGCATTATAGCAATTAACGCAATTAATTTTTTCTGAACTACTCTCCTACGTCAGGTGCCCATTGGCACACTTCGTGCAGCCTGGAGTGATCTTTCACTTCTTGCTTTATTGTACAAATTCCTGGAAGTTGCAGCAGCATACAATCCTAATGTACGGGCGATGCGGACATGACTCAGCCCCCAAAAGACGGCATAACGGAAGCAGGCGTTCTGCTGACTTAGTTTCTATGTCTATCACTTAGTTTGTCCGGCCGCTTTGCCCGGAGGGACTTGTATGAGCTTCCTAAGCGCTAGGATTGAAGTTGGAAAGACTATATAAGTGCTGTTTTAGGACTTCTTTTCCCAGATCTTCAGGTATTTCAAATATAATGAAGCTTGCTCTCCTTGGCCTAGGCTGTCGGATATCAAGTGTTTCGTGTAGTGCTGGCCTATTTTCTACTGATTGCTTGAGGCGTACCAGGTGAGCCTCGTCTCGACACCTGAGGAGAATCACTCTAGACCTTTGGACTGAATTTTCGCTAAAGAGATCACTACCTACAGATGATGGAAGTAAATGACAGCTACAGAAAGAAATTATAAACTACTAGTAAACCCTCGATTCTTTAACGACTCGAATAAGCGAACGTCAGAAAATCTCTACAGTATGAATTGCGGGGAAATGAGAATGAGAGAATTAAAAAGTAGAGAATAAATCCAACTTTAAAGTTGTTTGCACATATATGGCAGCAAGATTAAGTGAAATTAAATAATTAGTAAATAATATTAAATAAATAATAAACGATAATAAATAAAGCTTAAACGTAAATGGTTCAATTATTTTAATATTTTATTTCATAACATAAGTTAAAATTTGCACAATAATGAGCAGTAAAATTAACAAAATAAATCAACTCATAAAAGCTTAGTCAAAAGCTTCCCTATACAAAACGTTTCAAATAAAAGCAGTGTTAAACAATGATACACATTGATCAGCTGAGTGTGTCCATGTCGCACAAAATGTTTTGCCTTCACCATTTCTAGTGTAAGATTTTATATTTATAACGTACCAGAGACGTTTTCACGTATTGAACATGATAATTGTAATCTACATTTGAAAACAAAAGGTAAGGCACAGGGTAATTTTATTTTGCTTTCCATCTAAACAAGAACAATTACTCTCAGTATAAAATCTGTTTTTCTTAAATTATTCTATATTCTAAATTATCCTAAAACGTAACTATACCCGACTGATCCCTCATGACTCTATAACGTGTGTTAACCTACCTGCCAAGAAAAACCTATCTACCAGGTGAAGAAACTTTATCAACAATTTTGATGTAACTCAGACGCCTTATAATAACACAATTCAAATGAAATATTTATAAATTTATTTCTTATAGTAAAACTTTTAAGCAGAGCACCTGTACCAAGAGGAAGATTTAAATATTTGTTAAAGGGCATTAAATGAGGTAACTTTGAAACCAATATGTATAATTAACTTTTGGAACTCTTGTGAGTGAATTTGTAAACTACTTCTGTTCTTGTGTTTTATTACAAAACAGCCGCCTTTCTCTTAAAAAAATATCATTTAATGGAACGTAAGTACGGAAGTTTTGTAATGGAACGTAAGTACGGAAGTTTTGTAATGGAACGTAAGTACGGAAATGTTGCGCTCAGGTGCTGCAGAGCTCTATTTAGAGGTAGATAAAAGCGCTCTGCTTACATAAATCATCGTTTCTTGTGCGAGTCGCTACAGGAAAGCAGAAATCATCTTACGTGCATTTTAAATACGGGTCTAACGGACGGATACTGACAGTTGTTTAAAGGATCAATCTTGTGATCTTGTGATCTTCAATCTACGACTAATATCGACTTCTATGAGTCTTGATTAGTAAATCAAACTGATTGCCATAGGCCAATAGCGGTAGTAATTAAGAAATGATGCCCTCTGGCATCAACACCCGGAGGCGAGAAGGATAAGCATAATCAGATTAGCAATATTAAACTGGCATTGTTACATCAATGGCATTTGAACTTGAACTCAGGCAATAATCTTTAGAGTTGCAGGAAGCAGGAAATCATTCTGTTAATGCATAAAGGATCAATAGAGCAGCTGCTCCGTTTTAACTACTGTAGCCCGTACATAAATACATATCGGTGATGTAAGCTTTCGTGTAGCGATGCATATCTTTCGAAGTTCAGAAGGCGAATGACAATTTACCCTCAATAACGCCCCGTGCAATAACAACGCGCCATTTTCGAACACACATTCTGTAGAAAATCTAGCTGTTTCATTCTTCTTTACCTTCCTATATACGTTTATCAGATATTCTTGAGGCACCTTATATGCGTCGCTTTTCCTTTGTTAATTCTAAGCTATTATATAATAATGAATTCATTATTATTTTAAGAAGACCAATTTTCACTGTACTATTGCAGTTACAAATAAAATGTTGTAATTTTTGCTTTTAAGGGTTTTACTGAATAATTTTTGCCTTTAAGGGTTTTACTGAATAATTTTTGCCACGAATGTCGTAAACGTGAATGTTAATTATCAACTAAGTCTGTCTGTACTTAAATACTGTTATTTTCGTTTTTCAGATGATGTCACTTTGGATACTTGTGTTTCTGTGACGATTCTAAAAACGTTCGCGTTAAAAAGGAAGTAAATATTAACGCTTTATCTTCGGTATACTTGAGATAACGAATCAATATTTTTCAAAAACGAAGCACAGTAACACAAGTTTTTTTATAAGTATGTATATATATATATTTGTTTACGAAACCTACATTTTAATGAAGCATTTAATGCTCAGAAATGTTAAACAACAAGGAAGTTTTCCAATGCATTGGTAACAACTACTCACAGTTTTCTTCGTACGTTTTCGCTGCCAAAATCAATACCGATGCGAGTTTGTTGTTCCGATAACAGATTTTCCTATACTACTAAGAAAAACGAAAAGAGGTGGGAAGGTTGCCACGTTTGGAGCTACGCAGACATTTCTGAATTTCTCCTCACGTGTATAATATCTACCGTAGCTGACGCAGCTCCTAATTTACTGTATCTGCTGTTCGTTCCATAGTAATGCTAGGCGCAGCCACAGCAAAACTTTCGAAGTTCAAAATAAGACAGAAAAAATAATTCAAAAGATTTTATGTAAAATTTACAACTTTGACTTTCAGTGTAAAATTTGCTATTGTTTCTTTTGAAAGAATTTACAAATCAAACATAAAAACTGATTTACTACAAAAAAACGAGTAAAAACTTTTCATAGATAATTTATTGACCGAAAAAACCAAAATAATTATGAAAATTACTTTAAATTTATTTAAAGGGTAATGCATCAGAAGGAATTCTGAGGCATCATAGTTTTATGCATATGATATTATGCAATGTCTTAAATGCACTGATCAAAGAAATTTCACTCTTTAGTTAAATTTTTTATAACACTGTGCTTTTACTACTTGAACGTGACGGATCCATGCCAACAAACTAAATATTTACTTTTAATTTCAAGGTTTCTTAACAAATAAGCAAGCTCAGGTACACTAAGCTACTTATAAAAGTGTTACTTCTGCCTGAATCTAAAACTCCTGAAAATCTCGCTTGCAATCGATTTCTTGAAAGCTTGGTTAACCATATTTCCTTAATTTGTATATTAACTTCGAGGATAAGATATTCTTATAAGTGTTAACTCGCATTTCTTTAATTTTACTAAATCTTTCTTAAAGTAAAGCCTATTAGTAATTTAAAAAAAGTATCCTTCCAATTCCTATTGTTCGCTTTCTTCAGTAACTTGACTTAAGTAAGTCATTTAACTTGACTTAAGTAAGTAGTGCAAACATTTCAAGCAACTGTAATCTTATCCTCCTTTGTTTTTTACTAAAACACGTTTTTCATGTAGAATACTTTAATATTTTTACAAACCAACTTTGAAAATACGTAATGTTGATTATAATACATCATGTTACCGTAATGTAGTCATTATATTTTAGCTATGATGCTTACAGATCAAATTTTTTAGTTGGCTAAAATATATCGGTCAGCTGTAATGAAAATTCAAATTAAATAATAAACATTTATAAACATAAATAACACAAACTAAAATAATATTTATCGTTCAAAGCAATTACAGAATTTACCTGCCTGGTGATTATGGCTGTGAGATTAGATGTCGCGTACCAGCCATTATGTTCAGCAGTGAACGCTGTATCGGGTGAATCGAATGCTACACCATCCACGAGCCATTTCAACTTTGCTGGTGGGTTGCTGACATCAGACCGGCAACTCAACATTACAGAATCTCCCCTGTGTGCTTCGAGTGGCCCTTCAATAACAACACGTTTGGGTGGAACTGTTGAAAAAATAAATGACATTTAAAGATTTTTTGCTCTTGATAATAAATGCTTCTAAAATATTATTTCGTGGTATGAAATGACATAAAACAAGCAAAGTGGAGTTTAACTAAAATTGCTATGCTACTTTCTAGCTGAGAAAATTAGTTTTTGCTGATGAATTTTCTTGCAGACTTTATTTCCCGCACAGTAAAATTAAAAATTTCAGGGACTAAGTCTATAATTTCATATAATTACAATGGGGAAGATATCCGTCTTCAAAGAAAGATATTTCGATGCGATTTATGTAGGTCTTGAAAGAATACTTTAAAGAACATACTTTGAGATGATTTTGGTTCCCTCTTTTTTAGAATTTTATCTTTTTCTCTGGAACGTCGATGATGCAAAAGTCAGAGCATGAGGGCACGAAACATAAAGAAGAATCAGGTGAAAATGACTGGTGTCGAAAAATAGGAATTCCTGTTTTGGAGAGAGGTTTGGAAACCAGAAATGACCTCTAAGCTGTGATGTACAACAACAAGCGTGTTTTATCGATTCAAAAATGAAACTTCAAAAGAACAATACCTTTAAATAAAAAAAAACAAAAAGCTTCTAAAATACTGTTGCCTTTTTTCCTTGCTAAGATCTCTGATAATAGCATGGAGAACTTATTTACTTGCTCCTAGTTTATGCTTGCTCTTTCATTGTATTCTTACCAATATCTTCGATGTCATTTGAAGAATTTATAAGTCTCATGCTTCAATATTTCTAAGATTTCCTTTGGACGTATACAGAAAAGTACACGGAACACCCAGACGTACAACATCAGAGCTAGGGAATTAAGTAATTTAAATGAAGATTCAACAGAGAGTCTGCTATGTAAAAGCATTCTATTATTAACCCAATGCTCAAACGTTTGCATAACAGCATGACTATTTTCCTCGCCTAATGCGTATCGCTAAGGTTAGTGTACGTGACACTAATTTTAGAGCTGTAATATTTCTTTTCACGTATTTTAATGTATCATTTAGAATATTTTAATGTATCATTTAGGAATTTATATACATCAGAAAAACATTCCGAGGTTGATAAATTGTGATCACAACTTAAAATACTTTCTGAAGGAGAAATAAATATATGCTTACTGAAAGTTTCAACAATAAAGTATCCATTTGTTTTTCAAACTTGGAATATCAATTTTCCTTCTGTTCCTCGAAATCGTAGTCGTACGTACTGTATCTAAATTCAATACACTCCCTTCGTAAACATTCATCAGTTTCTTTTTGTCTCACTCTCACTCTTGTAATTCTGATAAGAAAAAGAAGGATTCATTTTATTCTTTCTGTTTCCGTGCAATCTGCGTTTGCTTCTTAAAGTCAAAAACTGAACTATTTAAAAACGCTCATGATTTTTCAACTCGTATTATCGACCAAGCGGTTAGAAAACTTTTCCTCTCAACAATTCTTTCTTTTTTAACTATTGTAAGAATCCAGTACTTATTCCTTTCTTTAAATACGTGATATACAAAAGTACACTTATTTTACATCATTTTAACTTTCGCATCTTTTTTTCCCGTTGCTGAAAAAATTCACAGTTATGATATTACCCAATTCGGGATATGGATTGACGCAGTATTTATAATATTCTTTGTTAGTGTGGTTAAATATGCATAGATCAAACAAGGACAGTCAAGAATTATTTCACTAAGAAGAGAACGTTCACTTACGTTCGGTTGATAATGAACGACCCTCCGATTAAAAATCCTCCGCTGCCCGCCACTGTTGGTCAAAATATCTCATTTCACGGTAACCAAAAATATTCAAAAGACGTTTTCCATTGGCGAAGAAGGTTTCATGCTAGCATTTTACATCTTTAAAATTCTCTGAGTTCTGGTTAAAAATCTCAATTCTTATCTTTCTTTGCGATTAGCTTTTCAAGAATTTGTTTCCTAGCTGCTTTTCATTCAAGTTTCAGCCAACAGATTACGCCAATGGCTTCATTTTCCGTCATTTAATTACAGCATTCTTGAATTATTTTGTATTACTATCATCAGTGCAGACACGTGTTTCTCTGAATATTTATTCCCACAGCTGAAGTACAAAGCTCTCTTTATTCTTCGAAATTTTAGTCCTGAAAATTTACTCACGTTGCTCTGATTCTCGTGCTCATTGTTAGGTTCTTTAACATTTGTTCTTTACCATGTTCTTTTCATTTCGTTTGTTACATAAGGTGCTTATATAAATAGAAACACAACGAGATTCTAATAAGAGTTTAACATTTCTCTACATGCATATATAATTCTACAATTAATTCAAGCAATTTAAATCATTTTAACATATAAGATAAAAAATGCTCTTTACTATAGGAATTAAAATATAGTTAACACAAAAGTTAAAAAATGCAATATGTATCGGAATCAAGAATAAAGTAGTACATGTTTATTATTATATGAATGCAAACATTTTCAGTTTGATCAACATCTTGCCACGATTTTCCCCATACTCAAATATACAGCTTTCAGATCCTTTTAATGCAACGGTGAAATAAATTGCTTTCCCTTGTGAAAATAAAAATTTTTATTTAACTATAATATGTTATCACTCTGCTGTACTTTTAAACTAGAAGTTCTAGTCTTTCTAAATTTACATTAAAGAAAACCACTGTTGGAATTTACTACAAACACTTTTAAAGTTTTCCGATCTCATTCAGTAGACTTAAAGTAAATGTGAGGAAAAGCGGCCCACATTGTGTAGAACTATTGACAGTGGAATAGAATTTGGATAGAAGGATGTTCAAAACAATTTACCAACTTACACACGACAGATAGCGTGATGGATGTAACAAGAGGTCTCGATGTTAAGGGATTGGAGGCTGCACAGCTATAAACCGCATTATTGTCAATGTCACGCACACGAAACGATATGGTGTTGCTGGAATCTCGGCTGAGGATGGAGGAGTTGCCTTCCACGACCTCGCCATTGCGAAACCACTCAATCCGAGCTCGTGGTTTCCCTCCACTGGAAGAGCAGACAAGTGTCAAATGATCTCCAACATGAATAACGTCTCCTTCGTGGTAACCATTGATTTTCGGAGGTTGAGGAGGATCTGAAAGCAGATGAAACGAATAAAGTATTAAAATCATTTCCCAAATGAATAAACAAACTCATGACATAACCGTGATTAATAGTTCCATTGGTATAAAATTGCCACGAAAGTTTACTCACAAAGTTATCAAGTAAGGATAGTTACACTTTTTATTTTTAATTTAATAGTATAATACTAATTTCAATTCGAACAGTAATTTCATTCGAACGTAGTAAACGTTTTGCATACTTGTAATGTATTTCTACCTTTGTGATTAACAATTAAAATATTCTGGTTATGTTTTAATTATTACGATACTTTAATTATTTAATTATTATTGCAAACTATTAAAAAAACTATTTAAATATACTATTTAAACATTTTGAATATTTTAAATAGTTTGAAAAAAACTACTTTTACTCATTAAACATTGTAAAATGTGCAAACATTTAAGACGAAAAACTAAGTAATGTTATCTCAGTATACTTGGAATATATGAAAATTATTATCTAAATAGTATATGGTTATAATTAAAGCAGTTAACTAACTTTTCAGACGCATTTCACATTCATTGACAAAAGAAATTCTTTAATAACCTCTTGGATATTCTTCGCGAATTTCTTTTAGCTTAACTTCTTGATTTGTAATTTCAAAACCGATCCAAATTTGACCAAGCTTAAATATGAAAAAGCCTTAGATAAAATCTCCGACAAGGTCAAAAAAAGATAGTTTCATAAACTGTGGCTATATTTGCATAACAATAACAAAATTTTGTGTTGTTTATAATTTGTTAGGCTGCTGATAAATGGGTTTGCAAGCCATTTAAATGCTTCTTTTTCTGAAAATATCCTTTACTTAAGTTCCCATTTAAAACGCTGTATATCATTTTATTCGGGAAAAACAATTATATTCAAAATTTATTGATTTAAGATACGATCTAAAGAAATTGCAGGAAAGTATTTAAAATGTGACTGCGATGCTAATAGAACGAAACACTACAATTCAGATTTTTCAGCTTTAAATGCACAGAGGCTTTCAGCTTTAAATAAATATGTTCTGCGAGTTTTCAAATTGAAAATTCTGTTTCTAATTTCAAATTCAATCATATCAGTTCAGTTTCTAAAATAATGTCTATGTAAATTAAATAGTATATATTTAACATGGTATACTAAAGTTGTTTAAACATGTACAAGTAAAATAAGTTTTGCTATTTTAATATTTCAATACCTAAGTGAAAACAAATAACTGGCGTCATAAACGATGTCATAAGTTTATGATAAGTGCAGGAGAGCAAAGGAATTTATTAATATAACAAGAAATATTATTGGCAGACTAAAGATAATTTGACTTAAGGGGACACGGGACGTTTAAATGAAAAATTCTTACTTTTTGTTCAAACTTTACAATATTTTTCAGTTATGTGTATTGTGCATGTATTTACCTAAATATACAATTTTATAATGATAGAGGTAGAATTTTTAAAAAAAAAGTAAAATAATTTTATGTATTTTTACGTTTTTATACTTATATTCATATAGCCCCTTGCGCATAAAAATTAATCAGAAACCTACAATAATTTTCCTAATGAATCTATATCAAATGATAAACAAAATTGGGCATGCATTTTAAAATAGGATGAAACATCATTGAAAAATAAATTATTTATTAAATTTTTCACAATTTTTTGAATTTTTATGGGTCGTTATTTTACGAAAAGCCTAACAATTCCTAGAAAAGTTCATCAATAGTAAAATGGATGCACAGTTCTCTTATGAATGGTATTGGAATGATGTAAATCAAGTATGAAAATAATTCGATAACAATTAAAACGCAAGAGATAATTTTAGTACTCAAAATTTTCAAAAATCTGAAATCCGTGAAAACACAATATAAAGATTTACTTTTACTTACACACCTGAAAATGACTTATAAATGCTTCTGCATTCTATTATATTACTACTTCATTTATTAGTTCTTTCTCAGCTCAATTTTGTTCATTTGGTTTAAACAGAATAAATTTTATATGCTATGCTCTGTAGACAAGCATAACACACGGTACATCACGTAGACTTGTATTTACTTGCTAACCTACTTTTACCTATATTTCAAATATTATTGTCTAAAAATTTTCTTTGGTTTTTCTGCATAGCATTGCAAATACAATGTTATATAAATGGAATGGATTTAATCTATTCAAGTCTTTGATTGATTTCACAATGGTAATTTGAAACAAAAGCGTGTCAAACTTTTTCTAAATATCGGTAGAGGACATTCGGTTACAGAACAATTTTCAATGTCTCTTGGTATCAAAGCAATGGATAGGAAAGCTTGCAATAAATGCTTGTAAATGTGATCAAGGGTATAAAAGAGAAGGTATCTCAGTTATCCAAAAAATAGTAAGGGAATAACATAAAAGCTGGTATCCGTCTATGAAAGGTGAGTATATTATCGACACTGGTGTGTTATTTCATGGCATATGGCATAAATGTAGACACAATTCCTTGAATTCTATTGGCTGTGCTAATCATATTTTGACTGACCTAGTAATTGATTTTGTGGTAATAAACTATATATTTACTTAATTTTATGCAACTTTTTATACTTGATAATGATATCAATTTCAATATAGTTTAATATTTATGGAAAAAAAAGCTAAATGCATAAAACATAATATTTTAATTATTTTGGAAAGTATATCAATATGTGATTGTTCGATGGTAGAAAACTTTTAAAGTCGAAGAGATTATAGATAAGTAGCATAAAATTTAAACATAGATCAAAACAGAATTAAATAACTTGATATTCAATTTTATGCATATTTTGATATTCAGAATCACATTGCTTTGAAAATACTTTAATATTTCAGGCTAAACATGACTAATTAAAAAGAAATATAAATTATAATGCATAGAAAATTCCTTAAGAAAATAGAATAAAATACAAATTCTGGAAAAAAAAAGACTATTGTTATCGGGACCAGATTAGCGTATGCACATGTATATGTATGTATGTCCGTATACATGTGTGTGTATCTATGTCCATATACATGTGTGTGTATACACATATACATACATAAGTACATATAGGCATGCGTACATGAATCCAATAATCCACATATATGCATATACACACATACATGCATATAGACACACGTTTCTGAATCCCGTCCTGATAACAGAAGAGTACCAAAAACAAAACTTGGTACTGCGCTATGCAGTTTTTTAATCGTAAATCATCTTTTAGTTAGAAGAATAGTTTACAAATGGCTCGCACACATACAGTACTTTAACGCTAAGCAAATATACATATTCCAAAATGTGTGGCAGACACGTAATGGAAAAATACCCAAAATTATACCCAACAGAAAACACAATTTGAACTTAGTTTTCGATGTAAATATGCTAAATCTCCATTGTTTTTAAAACGCTCCTGCACTGTATGTTATACCTTCATTTTTCAATTGTTTCTTTTCCATTTTACTTTTGTTAAACCTTTTTTTAACTAAAGCAGTTTTATATGTCACAGTGTTTCTCAGAGTACTTTGTTTTAAACGTCGGCCATCCCGTTTCTTAGCAATACATAATGCTGGACTGTTTGTAATCGAGGGGTTCTTTACATGTTCGAAAGCTACATTTCCCATATTAAACTGGCTTATTCCTGACAGAGCAGCCAATTCTAGCCTTCGCTTTGAAACAAATACTTCTTTCGGGCAATGATGCCAAATTAAATTGTGCAGACTTTCATTTGAGTTCTGTGTTTTTCCATTTGAGCATCGTTTCAATATTTCATCATTTGCTAATCGTTGGTAAACAGGAAGTATCTTAGACACTACCTTTTCAGATAGAAACGTCTTCATAGTACTATGGTTAGGAATTTGTGTGCCTTTGGCTAAAGCTCTATTATAAAAGCACCAAGATTCACTTCCTGAAGGACACTTTTTATGTTGTGGATTGGTATTTGTAGAGCAACAATGATACAGGGAAGCAAATATTGCAGTTTTCATTTTTGCTACATCTGGTACATTATCTCTGATTGCTTTCCGGTAATAGTTTGTTAGCTTAGTTATAGTTTGTTCTGTAAGATTTCCTTTCTTTTTACCGCCCAAACATTCTCCCTTTATCTTCCATTCTTTTACTTTATTGCGTAGCCCAGTGCCAAGTCTTTTCGCAACATGATTTAAACACTCTTCCTTTACAATTTGTATATCGCCATAGATTTTTAAATTTGAAAGGTGTATAAATGATTTTGCATCCCCATCTGAAAGAATTACGGTATATCGCATTCGACATTTTTCAATCGAACGTTTCCACAGTATCTCAGCTGCGTATACTTCCATTGAAGTGGAAGAACGATCATAGTTCTTTTCGCACATACTTGAGGTTTTGTGTGAATCGAACCAAACAGCATATTCTGCGCTATCGACACCCAAATCATGGGCAGTAATTTTACAATGATGGCAGTATTTCGAAATTATCACAAAATCAATAACAAGGCCAGTCAAAATATCAATGACACAGCCAATACAATATAAGGAATTATGTCCACGTTTATGCCACGTGCCGTCAAATGACACTCCAATGTCGATAATATCCTCTCCTATCTTAGAGGGATATAGAATTTCATGTTGTTCCCGTACTGCTTTCCTCGACAGCTCAAAGACTTTCTCTTTTATACTCTTGCTTTCTTTTACAAGCTGCACAACACATTTATCGAAAGTCTTCCTGTCCATTGTTTTCATACCAATAGACATTGAAAACTGTTCCATAGCAGAATGTCCTCTACCAATATTTAGAAAAGCTTCAACCATGTTTTTGTTTATCTCAAAACGCCGCTGTTCAGCCAGTCGTGGACTTGAATATGTTGAGCCATAAAGTGAATTGCATGAATTACACATTATCTGTAGCTTTGAAGAATAACCAAAATTATCATATTTGTTTACTTTTAGCTCATTTTTATTGCAATACTGACACCTAAGTTCTTTCAGTAAATTAATCCACATATTATCACACATGACAGTGTAAGTAGAAGCATTATTTTCCACTAAATCATCATTATTTCCAGCGCTACTGAAGAAACACAACTTCTGTTCAGTCCTGGACATTTTACTATTGTTTAAAATTATACTGCGTGTGTCAGGACAATCAGAATGTAGTAACACATCCACATCAGAATGGTGTGAAACATCAGCATTTGGATTGCATACTTTGTGCAAACCAGTATCAAAACATTCAACAGTTTCACTTTTGAATTTATTCCATCTTTTATTTGCTTTATCGCTTGCAAGTTTCCTTTTTCTTGAAGAACGGGACACAGGTTTTCGCCATCTGGAACTCACAGCATGCATACTTTCGATTTATAAAAACAAATCACAAATATAAAAACAAACGAACTTCGTCGTGGCGCTAAATGTAAACAAAACTCGAAGTAGTTCCTGTTGCCATTCACGGAAAGAATAATATGCATGTTGCAGCTTCTACAGTTCGAAATAAAATGAGTTAGTGGCTTGGCTGCGAGTGCAAAGTCTGAAAAACAAATATGGCAGCCCTTTAAATGCCCTTTAAACGCATTTAAATGCCCATGCCGAAAACGAAATTTCCTTATAAAATGCTTAATTTTCATCGCAACTTAAAAATTCTTTTTTGTAAACATCACTTACGTTATTCTTTATTTTTAGAAACAAAAAATGAAATTTCGAATTTTTGAAGGAAATTTATGAATTTGAACGTCCCTTGTCCCCTTAAACATTTAAAGAATAGTCGTTCTTTTCACGAAGACAGTAATTAGCTTTCTTTGTTGTAATTTATAAAAGAATATTAATATTTTGAATTTACTTACTTTAGGAATCTAAATATCGTTTGAAATATATAAAGCTAAGTTTTTAGCCAAATAACCTTATTTCAAGAATATGACTCAAAAAATAAAAAAAATACTTGGAAAATTACTAATTATATAAAAGAGAGTGATTTGGTTCAAAATATTATGTATTAATTTACAGTGCATAATGAATTTATGAATATTAATATTTATGAATTAATATATTCTTATTTAAACTCATATTTCATCTGAATGCTCTTAATAAGCTAGCAAAGAGAATCGCGGAGCTAAAACGCGGGTGATTGTTCGTTCCCACAAGGTTCCCAATTGGCGTCATAGGTCGAAAGACAACTGCACTTCCGCCCTCCCCCTTTAGTCTTAAACTACACACATTTTTCGATCGTTGGAGGCGAGAAAATTGCGGCTTTCTTCTGAAATCAAAACTTTCTGTTTTGTTTATCACTACTGCTTTCGCATCTTTGACAGAAATACAGTTAAAAACATTCCTTGAAATATTCCTTGAAGTTTAGCGCAAGAACGGGATTTGTCTTTTTTAAAAGGAGGTTAGACTTCTTTTTCAAATTTGCAGGTAAATTATCACCCTTTTTCTCGTTGGTTAGAGAGAGTTCAAGATGTTTGGTTGGATAAATATTAATTTATAGTTAATTTGAGCCAATAGTGAAATAGAGACGGTTTTTAGAGATACCGAGGTTTTAAAAGTTGTTGAACGACAGGCAGGAGGAGATATTTCCACCCTAAAGAATTTTTAAAAAAATAGGTAAATAACCGCCTCCCCGTGACTTGCGAGATCCGGGCACTGGACGAGTTGCATTACGAGCTCTCTTCGTGATACTGGTTGGCGATTATGATGCACTGGGCTGAGGCAGCGTTTTGTCAGACAAGCTGCTCCTCGGAGAATTTGTTTTCTTCGTCGCTGGCTTTTGCTGAATTTCAAGATGTTTATGATTCTTCGCCTGATTTAAGATAAAAATTAATATGTGGTTAATCGTTATTTCGCATCGTCTGTTGCTTGCAGTTGCTTCATTGGGAGAATATAATAATCGATCTATGGCTTGCGGTCCGTTTCTAGTTTCGTTGTTCTTGACTCGTCTGTGGTTTACTGGCTGAAGTTGTAAAGTTTCGGGCATTCGGCAAAAAATAAACTGAGTTTCCTAATGTGTCGTAATAGGGGGCGAGGCAGATTTTGCAAAACATTCTACTCAACAAATTACTGTACGCGATTGATGAAAGAAAAGAAAAGGAAGCTATCTTAGAGGAGGCAGTTATCAGACTTTGCTCTTGCAACGATGCAATATTCGACCGTATCTGCGTTATAATGTAAAGAAATTGTCAACCATCTCCCCGAGCCCCACAGACTGATGTGCATCGCCAACCATGGGTGTATTTTCAATTATTGTTTATTGTTATGTAATTTTGATAATTAGTTACATTACTTAACGTTTTAAATGTTCTTTTATATCCTATTTTGCAATCAACAATATTTATGAGTAACTATTGAAATAAGAATGTAATAATTTTATGGTGGTTTTACTACGAATTTGGTAGGATTTGAAAAATATTTAAAAATGGGAAATTTCAGAAACTAAAGAAGCTTTAGAGTTCAAGGGTAACTAAATAATTATGGTAGGATACCTTACTAATAAATTATGGTAGAGTATTCATCATTATCTTAGAATGTCAAATATAAAATTATGAGTACCTCTAAAATAATGTTCATGTAAGGGTAGTCTGGCCAGCTATGTTAATATAAGTTGATCCTTCATTAATAAATGTGTTTTAGTTGTAATTCTTTGCTTATGTTTGTTTTAGTGGTCTAATTATGTCCACAATGTGATCCTTAAGGAAAACATGGATTCTTCAAAAACGAACATAGGAAATAGTTATTGAGGGTTGTGGTAGAGAAATTTAATTTTATGTGTATTTGAATGGTACGATCGGTTTATTAATTTCATTTGAACTGGTGACTGAATTTTACTTATGTGGTTAATCCTTCCCTGATGTTTAGGGGTGTCGTGTATTTGTATTTAAAGATAAAAAAAATTATGGCTATCTCTGGAGTTTAGGAATTATCGTATTGAGATATATGTGATTTCAGTAAAGACTGGGGAAATAGTTTTATTTTAAGGAGAGATAGTAGTTGTAGAATTTGATAGTGAATCTCATTTTCGCAATTCTTTCTTGCTAAAAAATCATTTGATTTTGTACCAAAACACCAGGGAGGATATTATTTCTTCAGTGCTGATTTTAAGAGTTTGAGCTTTGAAGTAATCTAATTTGTTTAACAAAGTTGATAATTTATATGATTTAGTTTATCTTCAACCACCAATGTCGAGATTTAAGATAGAATAGGTGTTTATTTTAATTTATGTGTCCGGTACCAGTTGTTCAATTGTCTCAGTCTTTCTCGGTGTTTCAACAAAGAGGTTCAAATTAAATATTTGCAACAAAAAAATTTTTTAAATACATTTTGTAGTTAATAATGGTTATCATTTAACAAAAAGGCAAGCAAGAATGAGTAAACATTTTGAAAGGAAAAAACAAACTGCCTGGGTATTTAAACAAATGTTCAGTAATTTCAAAAATACAAAGCCATTTATAAAGGATGTTAAAGCATAAAGTGTCGGTCGGCAGCAATTATTCTGCATGAAGTTTGAGAAAATTTCATGTCTAATATATTCGCATTTACTTTCTTGAAGTATGGATCATGTGCAGTGAAACGGTTATATCATGCTACAGTGAGTTTTATTTATAAATTCCTTCACGCCATTTTGCATCTTGGAGTTTCCATTCTCAGTAACATAACGTCAGAGAGTGCAAGGGTTAAGCGTTTTAATCACATTATTTCAACTTTATATTTTTTTTCTCTGCGATGATTGTAACATTTAATGCTTCTGACACAATACCATCGTGTTCATATGATGCAACCGCTCAAGTCCAGAGGGAGTCATATCGATCATCCACACGTCAAGTAAGGGGATCAATTCTTTCTGTTAATGTATCCTTCAAAAATAGGCTGTCCAAATCGTTTCCCTTACTTTTCTGCTTTGTTGAGTACTTTGCTGATTAAAGAGACATGGAAATAACCACCTTTCAAAACTTTGAACGATACGCCGGTAAACGAGCTATAAATTAAAATATATCCAACTTTGAGATTGAAACTTATTCTACTGCTTAGTAAAACTTTATTTCATATTCGTTAGTAAAATAGTATGAAATATTTGTCTCACTTTTTCGAACTGATTTATGTTTTAATTTTAGTTTTGATTAATTCCATTATAATGTATTTTCTTCCTCCTTTCCTCATGCCTTCGTGGTGTAATTAGGAGCATACACGACACCTATTCGAGAGGAACAGGTTCATGTGGTGCCGAATGCCGGCAAGGGCATTGCCCATTTTTCATGTCTCCTGCTTCTAAATAACCTAATCACTCTACACTCTCTCTGTTACGTTTAATCCTTCTTTCTAGTATTATTTAATAAATTAGGAGTGGAATTTAAGAGGAATTTCATTCCCCCTTTTGCATTAATTCGATACATTTAGTATTTGACTCGGTAAGCGTTAATGTGGAATGAACTCGAATGCAGATTTGGGGACCATAAAAGTGGTTATCTCAAAAAATCAGCTGTGTCCTTTCTAGAAATTGTTAAGCCAAGTCTTCAGGCAACTAAGCAGATGTTTTACCGCTACACCATAGGCATTACACCAAAAGGACCCATGGGAAAACTATGTCGAATTCCTTACACTCTTCACTCATGCAAAGGGCCTCTGGGTAAGAGAAACATCAAGCATAACACATCAAATTGTTGATGAATTACTACCCACTATATTTGTAATTTGATCATTATTGAAAGATCATCGATGTCTTCTTTTTTGGTATGTGAAATGTTGAAGCGTCAACTGTGTCCTTGCCAGTAATTGAAATAACCCTCAATCTTCCAGTTGCTAGCTGAATGTCGTAACCAGTACACCACATGAACAGAGGAGAATGTATATAAGCCCTTAAAAGGTTCCTTCATTCATATTTCAGATAGCCACCATGCGACATAAAGTGCCACATCCAAGTATCATAAGTTTAACGTTTGTAAACTTGCTGAGATCCAACTGCAAGAGAAATTAAAATTAGGAAAAGATGTAATTTTGAAAGCTTTTAATGAACTAAATGATTATAAATAGTCTGAGTTTATTTAAAATGTTGCGTAGATTTTGAATAAACTGGAGGAATTTTAATTTTAAGTTGGCGTAGGTGTTTAATAAAACTAACTATTTGGAGTGCGATGTGATAAAAGAGGCACAAAAGCGATCTGGTACCTCTTCTTCAAGGAAAAAATTTCCAAATCTGCGAAGACCAAACAACCAAATTTGAAAAGTAAGAGCAAAGAGAAAACAAAACAACACCATCTTTGGAGAAAAATAATATTGGAATACGTCAAAAATGACATGCTAGTATTGTGAAAGTGTTAGAAATTGTATTGGAATTAATGTAGTTAACTAAAGAGGGAAAAGTTTAATATTTATGAAATGCTTCAAAGAAATCTAATTTATCAGCTGAAGGAGCTTTGCGGATAGAATTCATAGAATAGGAGTCAAAATTGTGATTAAGTGACCAATTATGATTAGTCACCAAAGATTAGTTTTTATTTCTGCTTTTCGAACTTAAGTTTCACATTATTTAATGCGAAATTAGTTTGGGCTATGTATATCTAAACATGCTGGTAAAAATGTATGATGTTTTCAAGAATCGCTCTCAGAGATAATCAATTATATATCTATTAATTATGTCAACAAATTATTATTAATTGGATAGCAAGTTTTATTCATAGGAAAGGATCTGGAAGTTGTACGTGTAAAAAATTCAAATTCAAGATATTCTGTAACTGATAGAGAGATAGAAGCGGGGAAGAATGAGATTATTGTGGGTACTTCTAATAGCAGAATGTCGTTATTAGATATTGCTAGAAGGAAAATATTTTAAAAGATGTATGAGTAATTGTGGGAGAAAACTCTTCTGGCAACTGGATGCAGTTTCATATACTTAAGCTCCCAAGAAAGAAAATATTCCGAAAAGCGAACCCTGAGGGCAGGATTTACATAACAGCAAAAGAATCAACCTTTTATTTAGCACGAAAATATGATTTTTGCACGGGCAAATAAACAAACGGATAAAGGCAGAAGTTCAAAAGTAACTTCTGCTTCTCTAGTAAGGTGAAGTTCAGAAGTCAAACTTATTACAGATAATTAGAATGTCAAGGAAAGTAACGGACGATTTAATTTCAAAAGCGAACTGTATTGCTGATCAACAGATTTGACGCCAAGAAGATTTAACAAAGACATTGTAAGGTTTATCCTAATTTTATAACGGTAATTTTAAGTTTATGCACCTTTCCTATCTCTTCCGGTTTCAGCTTACAATTTCTTAAAAGAATGTATTTTTAGAAACCCGTTTAACGCAAATAAGAGTAGTTATTAAGTCGATGCTTCACTGACTTCGTTAGAGAGCCAGAGTTTCTGACTACCCCACGTTTGCCTTTGGCCTACGTCCCTCTCTAAGCTATTTGTAAGCTCGGCCGTACTTAGCCCCTTCATAGCTTCGCCTACTTAATTGAGATTTAGGGGCCAACTATTTAGATTCCTGATAGCTTCAGCTATATCGTTTAGTTAAGCATTACTTAAGTTTTAATTCTTATTAATTTGAGTTCAAGCCCAAGTTTTCTGTACGCTTTGAGATAGGAGCCGACTGTGTTGATCCTTATTTTGAAAAAAATAAAGGGTAATTAACCCTTCTTGAGTCTTACATCTGTGTTCACACACTCAAGCGATTATTCGCTTATCAGTGTACAAGGTTGCTTATATTGAACTGTCAAATAAAAGGGTGTATAAGGTATTTTCCGCCTTCTTTGCATGCTTGCGTGGTGTAGTGGTCAGCTCGCTGGGCGCGTAACCGAGAGGTTCGTGGTTCGATTCCCGGGGAAGGCATTGCACGTTTTCCACGTCTCCTGCTTCAAACAAATACTTAATTTCTCTACAGGTGGAACCCCACAACATCATAAATATCTTAGTTAAACCTTATTTATAATCGCCAATAATTGCGAAACTATCATTAACATAGCGAATGTTAAAAGAAAGAGACAATACATTGTTCAATTTGATCTAAAGATTCAGCATGAAATATCAGGTAACTTTTCCTTTTAGTAGCGCTTTTGAGGTTTGTTATTTTAAACAACGTATTCAAAATGAACGAGCTGATTTTTAAGCAGCGCTTACTTAGATTTATCTGATAATCACATATATAAAGCAGAATCAAACTTCATCTTTAGTGTACCTTAGTGTTTTCATCCTTTTTTGCACCCTTTGAATAGTATTACAAGCAAAATAATAGTCGTAATTCTCTTGGCTGTCAGTTCAATGACAGTTAAGGTAATTCATATTAGTTTTTGTTATTTGAGTGGGCAGCACTACTTGCATGGAAAGAGCTTATATTTTAGTCAAAGGTACTTTTGAGTTACGCTTCAACAGTGAATATTAGTATTCCTAAGTGTTATAAGAAATCAAATACTCGCATTTCAACAAGTTTTCATTTGTGTGAAATGAAGAGAAATGTACTTCAAGATCTAATGATGGGCACAGCGAAAACGTCCTTCCTTCTATCAACCACAGAACTACATTCGGAGTTTTTTTTCCTTCAGAAGTTTTAAGGTATCTGTGTTCTTATCTGGTCACGGTGAATTTCAAATTACCTGTTTCGTTTCAATATACTTCAAGTAAGTTGTGTGGAAACTAGTTCTCAGGATGAAAATTTTATTTTCATATATATATGAAAGATTTTTGGACCATGAAAGATGATGAAACATGAAGATGCATAAGAGATGCACCAATGTATGTTACTAAGAATTAGGAAAAGTTATTTGTATTACTATGTGTAGAAACAAATGTTTCTTGAAAAAGACCCAATGACTTATCAATTTAGTTAAAAGTTCAGTCTATGATTTGATTTGCTTTTGTTTTTAGTACTGATATCCAATTTTTAAATTTTAGGTACAAACTCTCTTACTTCATGTTACGCAGCTTGCCTTTATTGTTCTGATTAATGTTCTTATTTTTTCTGTTTTATTCATTTGCGCGACTTAAATAATGTAAAAAAATTATAAAAAGAATTTCAAATGTTTTTCTACTCTTTTCTACCACTGTACAGTTCTTCATATATGTTGTGCTCCATATATATATAGAGCAGTATATTGTGTATATGTATATATATATGTATATAGCGAGAGAGAGAGAGCGGTGTATTGTCTATATACATACAAATAGCAATACAAATGTAATCTTATTCCATTAATCTATGCATTTAAAATTTAAATATGAGAATGCTCAAAATTGCTTGAACATTAGAAAACAAGAAACAAAGGACTCATAATAAAATTTAAAAAATACTCATTAAATGAATGAAAATGATGTTTACTTAAGTGTAACCAGGTAAGAAATATTTTTATGTAAATTAAAATTAAGCAAAATAGGCTGCACTACAGATAATCAGTCTTAAAAATAAACATCTATGCATGCAAAATAAACAAAACACAATGTAATGTGTTTTGAAAAATATGCTTTGCCTGTTCTGCTCTGAACTGTAATTAAAATTTTGAAAAATATTGAGCGGATTAAAATAAGTTACATTTAGTTTATAAAATGAAAGAAGTCTTATTTAGTTAATTATCTAGAGAATGGAACACAAACACAGAATAAAATTATGCATTTTGATTAATGAGAGTGATAAAATTAGTTTACCTTGATTTGTCTTGCACAGTTTAAAAATTATTTCAGAATTTTGCTTATTAATTTTCTATGAAATTCGGCAAAGTAATATAGTTTCATGTCGTGTTTTTTAATTTGCTACTTCTCGGAACAAAAATAATAGGAAACTCAAGAGAATATGTTGCAGCAAAAAAATTACTAAACAAATAAATGCGTGGCTTGATTGAATGATGCGTGACTTGAGCGTTAAGTTGCTTCTAGGGATTAAATTTGGTTTCCGAATGATATGGTTCTAAAACTATTTTTAGAAAGAGTTTCAAAGCAACTTCACTCTATAAAAGCATACACAACTATGTATTTATTGCTCTTTTATAGCGACTAACAGATTTCGGGGTGTGCCCTCCATGCATACCTACATACAGTGATTTATAAGGATGTGGCATTTCTTTTTAACTGATATTTATAGTAGAATACAATTTATTATGAAAAGGAATTTCATGCAAAACTATTTTATTGAAACAGATAATTTTACTTAAATAGCAAAATCTGTGCAGCACACTGGCATGTAAATTTACAAATACCGACTCAAGGTAATATCTACGAACAAGTATGTTGCTATTGTTTTAACTCAACGCTTGGTTTAATAATGGATTTTTAAGTAATATGGCCGGGAATGATCATAAACGTAAGTCTGACTTTCAATAAACCTGAAACTCTAGGTGAGTGAAGTCTTATAAGAGATAAATAATAATTGCATTAACAAAATGACTACTAATCTCAAGGTTCTAAAATTATTAAAAAATTTTAAATAATTCACAAATGATAAACTCTAAATAACCTTAACTGCTTATTGTTGATCTAGTTAGAAACGTCTTTTCTCGTAGTGTTTTCCCTCACTGGCTGGGTGAGATAACACTATAAAATTACAAGCAGTTTGGTCTAAAAAATATATGAATTCTGAGCGTATGTTTAAAGCTTATCCTATTTTAATATTAATAAAAATTATTGTTTTTAACTAGCAGCTAATTACCTAAGTTTAAAACTGTAATTGCAATGAGAATCTGACTCTCACTTATCTAAAGACGCCATGAATCGCATGACGAAAAAAACTTGAATGCACGTAATTCTTGTCGCGTTTGATTTCCGGAATCTGAATAGACTTTTGTAATGGGATTTTCTGAGTTTTCGCTGTGTAACACGTGAAGAAGAGTGGTTCACTTTAAAAATGCTCAACTGAAACATTCGAGGTTATTAAAAGTATCTTTCAGATGTAAGTCTTTGAAATAAATTATCTACACAAACTAATCATATTTATATGAGCGGTTACACTAGAAACTGTTTCAAATGTTATGCCATATTTTCGGAGGTTTCGTTAAAATAAGATAAACGTTATCGCTCCTTCCTCACTTCTTAAAATGTATCAGAATCTCCCGAAACCATGAATTACAATATTTCCAGAACGATCGTTTAATACCTAGAGTAACATGCTACATGAGGAATCACATGTGACAGATTTTATTATTACAAACCACTACCCATACACAGCGTTGTGTTCCCTTAGACGAGTACAGCCGCTACCGTACTTTACCACCCGTCCAGATTAGAGCTTGCTCAGTTGTTAGAGTGATGAGTAAACAACAGATACTTTGGAGCGTGGAACAACGCATTGTGATCAAATTTGTCTCGTCTGAGAAAACTTCTAGTCACCTGAAATTTGGTGGACGTTCAAAGCATAGTAAGGGGAATTGTGTCTCTCTAGGACTCGTGTGTTTGAGTAGTGTAAGTGCTTCAGACAAGGACCAAAGAGCATGGACAATTAATTGCATAATCAGCGGTCGTGAACTTCTGATACCCCTACAAACACTTGATCGTGTGAATGATGGTTGTTTTTGAGACTAGACACATCAATATCAAAGAATTTGAGTAGACGTTTACAGTCAGTGTTGGTAGAGCAGAAATCATCATGAAAAAATAACTGCACTGTGGCAAG
This sequence comes from Stegodyphus mimosarum, assembly GCA_000611955.2. Classification (NCBI taxonomy): domain Eukaryota; kingdom Metazoa; phylum Arthropoda; class Arachnida; order Araneae; family Eresidae; genus Stegodyphus; species Stegodyphus mimosarum. The sequence goes on from KK112494.1 coordinate 471,588, forward strand.
CTGTATACTCGGTGTCAGACAAGAATAAAATGATGATCATGCAAGCCATCACTTATCTCCCATGGCGAACTAACTTGAAGATAAAGTGGATCCAGTATTGTAGTACATGGTGACCGTCGGTGAAATGTGTGTCCAACTACTTCATTCCGGAAGTCAAGTCGTCATTTGACTTACCGATTTGTCACGACTAAACAAATGCCGCTCGAGAGGGAAGGTATTGGCAGAGGGTGATCCATGTAGAGCTTCTTACAGTTATCCGAACAATTATTCTAGCTTATTACTCGGAACTCCTAGCAATAGACATGAAGACAATGATCCGATGAAGCGTAAGAAAGGGGGGCGGCAAGTGGATTTTCTTCTGGACCATCCAGCCAAAACAATAATAGTGACCAACAGCAGTGTGAAATGGAAACTTTTGACACTCATTCTTTACAGTTCCAGGTTACGTCTCCCCATCAGTGACGTCTACCTCTTTGGAAAGGTCATAATCCTTGAAAGGCATGCTGTTCATGGATAACTAAGCCATTATAGGTAGCCTTCGGGAGTAGATTCGCAACCAACTGAAAAATATCTGTGGAAAGGGAGAGAGAACGCTTCCAAAACGTTGGAAAATATACGTTGAAGCGTGACATGTTCAACTCTTGAATTCGAAATAATGGTTTTGGGAAAAACATCAGGCCTTTCCCCATTTGTAGTATACTTGGAATATGAAACCTTGTAAATGCCGGAACTAATTTCGGATCTGGGAGAAAGTTTGGAGATAATGATACAAAGTGAAAATATGAATTCCACTGCTGAAACTTATATTCATCTATTAATCATTACTTTTTACTTTGCATTCCACATTTCAGCTGTGATAATTATAAGGTATTTATACCGCTTTCTTAGCACGCTTTCGTGGTGTAATGGTCAGCACACTCGGCGCGTATTTCGAGAGGTCCGAGGTTCCAGTCCCGGCGAGGGCATTGCTCATTTTTGACGTCTCTCAGCATTAAAAAATCCAATGTCTTTACAGTGACGCCCGAACTAAAAAAGTTGGTGGATGATGATTCTTCACCACCAGGATTTGACGATTGGGTCCCCTAAACCCCAGTCCTTTTTAAAAGGGGGAGTATGTAAGGTATTTCTCCCACCTTCTTAGCATGTCCTCGTGGTGTAATGGTCAGCACACTCGGCGCGTATTCGAAAGGTCCTAGGTTCGAGTCCTGGCAAGAGCACTTTTCATGTCTTCTGCTTCTAAATAACCAAATGACTCTACAATATATAGACGATAGGTGGAGCTGCAGACTGATGTGAAGATCAAAATAAGAGCAATCATTTCCATTCATTTATATTTAAGGTCATTAATTTCGAAGTCCATACAATAACAAAACTCAGGACCAGGTTTAATAAGGAAAATTGTATAATGAAAGGAAGTCTTTGCTTCTTTTGTAAATACATACTAAATTCGATATACATAACATGTAAAATAATTAAATGATTTAGAAGTTCAGTATTATGATTGAATATGTATTTTGGTTCTTTGTATGGATATGTATAATTATTACCGAATTGTTAAAGGTTTTCTTTGTATGGCTAAGCCAAAACTTCCTGTTTTCAGTTCTGGTATATTTTCTGAGCTTTGCCGTTTACCTTAATTCTATTTTCTAATCAAACTTTCCAATAATATACACCTTTCTCAACTGAAGTATTGATAAGTGATCTTGTCATTTGAAACATTGGTGTATAAACCTGTCATAATTATTCACCTAATTCTTCAGCTTCCAGCAGGAACTCTAAGTTTCGCCACGTGCACATGTATACGCATGTATACACACATTTTCATATCCATGTAACAATAAATAAGTGCATAAAATGTATGCTTGGTTTTAATAGATTGTTAACTATAACCAAAACGTCTAATTGTTTTATATAATAAGTTTGTTATTTCTTAATAGTTCACAAAAACTCTATCCGGGAATATAAGTACTAAATTAATTCATTTATGGAGTTTGATCCATTCTCCGATTAGTGCATAAAAAATATCAGTCTTTGAGCTAAAATAAGTAGTGAAGGAAATGATTTGTGAAAGAGCTATGTAAGACGCAATAGACTTGTTCAATCTTTCTAAAGATTTGAAAATCCGTATTATTGTTATTCTGACATGAATAAAAGTATGAAACACTTATACTTTGCTATTTTTACGTCCTCGTATGTTCTTAAAATCATTTTTCAAATATAATTTTCAAGATTATTTATTACCCTCTAATGAACGGGAAGTGTAAACTAACATGACACAAAAGGCGACATGGCTAGGTTATTATGGTCATATTTTTATCTTAATTTGCAGATTTTTTAAATTTGCTTGACAGTTATTTTATTTTGAAGAAGCATTTCTTGTCACTCTTGCTTTCAACTCACAATTTCATGCCAAAATGTAAATGATCTAGGACACGTATATTCAAATGTGGTAGAAAGGAGTTAGTGTTTAAGGGAAGGTTTCCAAAGCTGAATTCAGATCGTGTTCTGCCTGCCTGAAGGCCACGTTACTGTCGTAATTTCTCTAGCTATTAAGATTTATGTGGCGTTGAGTGCTTCTTGCCATTAAAGCTGAATACACCGACTACGTTTTACGAACCAGCCTGTGCGTTCATAAACATGTGAAATCGTTGGCTTAATTAACTTCCTTTTAATTTTAAGTTAGTCGTTACCTATTTGATTTAAGCCTATTTGTTTGTTGGCTTTTGTAAGCACGAGTTGGTGCCATCTGTGAACTTTAATTTGAACTAATAAGCGATTCTTTAAACCCTTCTCCTGACTTTATCGCACTTTAATATTTAGGGACAATTTCTTAAACAGTCTACTAATGTCTAGCTTAGTGTATGATACGAAAGTATATGAGACGTTAGAAATTAATCTATAATGCGGGTATAATTCCTTTATAGGTTTATTAATTATTGAACATGAACGCATTACTATAGAAATTTCAACAATCTTAAAACTTTTATAATCACTTTAAGAACATAAGAGGATTTCAAAACAGCAAGAAATGAACCTCATTTTCATAATTTACACACTTTCAGCTTAAGATTCCATATTTTGAATAAACTGTTAGAAAAAATATTTGTAAACTGTCTAATGGAAACAAGCTATTTCCCACTGAAATGATTTTTAAAATCTGCAAATATTTATTTGTCTTTCCTCTCCCCCCCAAAAAAAGCTTCGATTTTTTGTTGCATTTGCATTCCTGAACCCCTCCTAAAAATCAAGCATATATTTCAATATTTTAGTTACTTTCACTGTTTATGTAGCAGATGTTTAAGAAAAAGCTGGTAGTCTTTCAGCATGTTGAAAGAAAATTGTGTCTTAGAGATTCCTTAAAGTCTGGGAAATGAATGTTCGTTCAGTCTGCTTCAAATGATTAATGGGAGATGTTGCATATTTATTTATGCTTAAGAAGTCATATATTGACAAGCAGATTCAAACTCATCGAAAAATAGTAAACTTCTACATTTTTTGATTTGTTTTATGTCTCGCAATCAGATGCATTTTAAGTTACAGTGAAATTCTGTTTTCATCTAAAATAGCTCCAATGTGTATTTAAAGGCCAAAATTAGTTAACTGATAAGAGAAAAATAATCGCTATCACTTTTGAAAACATTTTTAAAGAAGCAGGTTAAAATGTATAATTATACTACTAACAATACTAGCAAGCAACAACACGGTGCTAGAAATGACAAAAAAGTTATAATTGGCTTTAAAAATAATTGCATTAATAATACTAACTGCTATCATTTTGCAAATCTTTGAACCTCTCTTCCATTAAATGAAGTCGAAGATAGCCGTATCACATTTCACGGCATCTTTGCTAGATTTAATATTATTAACATCTCTGAAAAACGGAATCCCCATCTCAATTGTTCTCTTTTCAATCATTTTATTAAATTTAAAAATAAAATCTACCAAAAAATTAACGAGTTATTAAAATAAAAATTTAATTTTTACCTTTACATACATTGATGATATAATGATAGATTCAATAATAATAGATTCTTTAATAATGATAGATTCAATGAAAATGTTAATATTTATCCAAATTTAAAACTTACTAAACCGACACCACCAACAATAATTTTGATTATTTTGTTAATAATGTTCTCAGCCCTAATGAAATTAAACTTTTTGACAGGGAGAATGTTCAATTTTAAAACCATAAACTAATAAACGAGAACATCAATATTTTTAAAAAAAGTTATTACCGACGTAGTAATAAACCAGATTTTAATGATAATAATTTGAATGAAGTTGAAAATATTATTAAAGAAATTAATCTGCTCGAAATGACACTTATTAATAATAAAATGACTAAATATTTTTAATTTGCAACTTGAAAAACTGCACATTGGGTCATTCTAATTTTTCTTGACATTAATGATAGGACACATTTAATACTGAAAAGGAGATGTTTATTAAAAGTGTAACAATTAAACATGTGTAATTATTCATCCTGTCCCTGTTACTAACAAAAGGCCATTTATATTCCATTCCTATCATACACCCAATAGATGAAGACGCTTTTATTAATTTTCAGTCTTTCTTTTCATGATTTCTCCATGCTTCCCATATTACATGCATTAGAAAAGTGCATTTAAAAAAAATTGGCTCAATCTAATTTTTTTTTCCTTTCAAAAATTGGTATGTAATTACTTTTTAACAATTTTTTCTAAAGCAGAGCTACAATCACTCAGCTTGTGCCTTCTTTCTTACAACTTACAATATTTCGTCCCCGCTCGTGATGGATTTTTTTTTCGAGGATGAGATTTATTCCAAGTATTATTTCAAATCACTTTTAGAGGTAAAGCCCTTTTCAGTTTGACTCTTCCTTTTCCCTTTGTTTTAATCTATTCATAAGTCAATTTAATTTTTAATGTTGTTTAGTTTTACGTATTTATACTTTTGTCTTTATGTTTAAAATGTGTGTTTCCTTATCATACTTTTTTCTTGTATTTCAAGCCAATGGGTAGGGACAATAAACGTTTTCCTTTAGATAATTATATCTTCATTTTCTTTAAAAATTATATTTTTAACTAACATTTGGAAATTATTTGTCGCCTTTCTGTATTTCGATTTCGCATTTTACGTTGTTTTTCACCATAGCTATCTTTTGTGCTAGCACCTAGCATATTTTTCGAAAAACACTGGTTACTGATTTTTCACTATTTTTTCATTTATGCGCATTTGGCAATTTTACTTGTTTTTGAAGTTTTAATTTTTATAGCTGACGTTCACACTATTTATTTCAGGAATTCCACTTTTTTGGTAATTCACAGTTTATGCGAGTAAAAATTATTCTTTAAAATTTCTTGAACATCAAACATTTTGTTTCAAATTTAAGATTAATTGTCTTTCTCCGACAAATTACTCACTTCACTAGGTATTCAAATTATAATTGTTATAAAATGATAAATAATTATGCTTTTTCGAGATGGGCTAGGGGCAGAATATATCTTGATGAATGCTTTTCTAAATTTGGCTTTTAATTTTTGGTGCTTGAATTAAAAACAGAAATTATTTTTCCTTGGTTCATTACTTCATTTTTGCAATTAATTCGGATATAATTCAGAAATGTGGCTAGGAGGATAATTCTTTGAGCTGCTACTTAACGAAGATCAAGAAATCATCAACTTTAAAAAATTAATTTAATTGATGCTTTTTTGCTTTACTTTAATTCTGTTTCAGGAAAGATGTTCATGGTTATGGACATCTCTTCTACTTCATGTCCATTTTTTATTTGTGCCTTCTTCATTTTAAACAACTTCTCGCATTTAGTAGATATCTAAACTTAATCTTTTATAAATATATCATATCACATATACATCATGTCCACAATTGTCCTTACTCGACATCTATGTTCTCAATATCTGGTTGTAGACATATACTTCCTGTTACAATAAGTTTAAATGACGCAAAGGTTTATGCTTTGTTACTTTTAAATTAAAATATTATAAATTTCTAAGAATCATGAAGACTAACATTTTATATGTTCCTCCGGTTCCTATAGTTATATTTTGGAAGATTTTGTGTTCGTTATAAAAAATAAAACAAAACGTTTGACTTCTGTAGGACAAAAATTGACCGAAATGTTTAATTTCAAAATTTGCGATTTTTGTTATCATATTCAGTTTGTACTGGAGGCTTAGTTAATAAGTAAATCGGAACAATTCGAAGTCGATTGTTTTTACCTTAAATGCCATTAAATGATAATTTTTAGCGATTTACTAATGTCTTTACTTTATGTTTTTGTCACATGTGGTATGCCGAAAGAATTTTTACATAAGTAGGCTGTAAGTGTTTGAATTAATAGACTATTTAAGTCGCAAAGTACGGTATTAATTTTCTCATCGCAAACTGGCAACTGTAAATCATTGAACTACAGTTACGTCTTATTTTCAATTAATGTAAGCAGTATTATGATTGGCTCTGTGCTAATACTGAACCATGATAATGTTTCCTAGAACAGAAATTCCATAAGATTATGGGAATAAGATCTCCACTTTGAAAAAAAATAAAGTTATTCAATATTTTTGTAATAACATGCATAGAACTACTCGCCCCTTATCGCGTAACCTCAGAAACATGTTTCTAAATTGGTATTTTATTTATTATTACCTACACATGCAAACATTTTCTTTTAAATTTATGTACGGCCCCTAAATATGATGTCCGAATGTAATACCAAATATCTCGGTCAATTTTTGTCATACTGTGGTCAAGCTTTTATTAATTATTAGATTTTATTTTGTATAACGAGGACAAACCTTTTTTAATATAAGGAGTACAGGGATTGGTTGGGCGCATATAAAGTTAGATTTCGTATTTTGTACGAAATCACTATGTTTAAATTTAAAAATATGAAAACATCAATTTTTGCGTCATTTGAAAGATGTTTGTAATTAGAACCATATATCTATGATCAACGGTTGCGAAAATAAAGATCAGGTAAGGATTTCTGTGGAAGCGGTGTATATATGTCGTCGTACTCTTTGGCATATAATTTCAAAGGTCTAGTTCGATCAATATGTTACAAACAATCTTAACAAGATTTACTACAAGAGTGTCAAGTAGTTAAGGGAAATTTCTTTAACTATTCCATGGACAAAATACATGTTCTTCATGCTTGGGTTGGAGGATATCTTTTCCGTGCGAAGCATAATGTATTAGAAGAGCTGACAGAAGATCCAAGGAAAAGCGCTAGTTTTGAAAAATTGAATAAAGTGCATGTAAATCAACATTTATTTAAAATAAATGATTTAAAATCTAAAATACAAAATGTAATAACTTCTAGTTTCTTAAAATTATTCTTGGTCATATCGTGGGACTGTAGATAATAACAGATTTTAACTTGAAATTCTTAAAGGGAAATTAAGTGAATTGAATGCACTCTTTTTAAATCTACCATTTCTATAATATAACTAGTGTTGTACCTTGAAATTTAGTTAATGCTTCTGTGCAATCTTACACCAGCGCCCAACGCATTATACTTATTTTCATATAACCAGGACTATTATGGAAAAATCTAGTTTTTATTCTTAATGAATTTTTCTAAGACTATATAATTTCAAACATTTCATATATAATTTATTTTGTAACTTTTGGTCTTCTGAATGTTCAGGAACTAATAATGAAAGAAAAGAGTTGTATCTGAAAGCAGAAAAATTATGTTTGCTACCTAGCGTAGCACCGGAGTACGCGTGATGCCATTTATTCTTTCAAGGTCTTTCAGTTAATCCGATGATGTTAGACTGCGTTCAATTTATTTTAATTCTGATTGATATAGAATCTTCTCATTGCTTAAAATCGTGGGTTGTTCGCAATGAAAGTAAAATTTCTATTAAAAGTTTCATTATGTTTAAGAAAGGGTTAAAAAGGGAATGCTAAAAAAAGGAATGATTTTTAAAGCTTGTCCAAATTCGGTAAATTGAGTTAGAGACTCTAAAAAGACGCTCTTTGGAAGATTGTTAGCCGCTGAAGAAAAAGTAAAAAAAATTCTGCTGTTTGATCTCTTCACAATTGAAGCTGAAAACATTTAGAAAGGATATGTTAGAAACTCTTAAGGATGCATTGCTAAAGGAAGAAAAAAATGAAAAATCCTTAATAAAGAATTTCTAAAGGAAGGATATTCTAGAAAAATTCAAGACTAAATGAATAAATAAATAAATAAATAAATAATGAAATTTTGAAAAAGTCTCTGTATAGTATTAAATTGCAATCTCAAATGCACATGTTTGTAAAATATCAACAAAACTGATTTTCTAAAGAGTCAAAAATCAGTTTGAATGTTTGATTAAAAATACAGGTCATCGAAATTAAATAAACCGTATAAAGTAATTATCTTCTATAACTAACACGAAAGTGTATTTAAACAGATTTCTTTTGAAATTCAAATTGTTTGCTTTGCTGTTTTATAGGTAAAAAAAGGCACATGAATGCACTGATGAAAACTTCTATCGTTCACATCGGAATATCAGTATGAAATAAAGTGAAAATTTTACAGTTATTTTAAAACCTAATCGCTGTATCTGTTGCAATTTCCTCCCACCTTATTTCTATAGCAGCTGAGAGAAATAGCCACACTAAAGTGGCAAAAGATTAATAATTAATAATTAATTAAAATAAAATATTTAAATTTTTAGGAAAATTTCTTTCTAAATTGAAATACTAGGAAGCAAATATATATATACACTGGTGTCCAAAAGTTAAGCATAACTGATAATTATGTGAATAAAGAAGGAACTGTAAATCAGAATGGCGGGAAACGGGATATGCGAGTGTAAAATGGTTATAAAATAAGGAAGCAAATCAAAAGAACGATAATAATTAATTTTATTGTCCAAAGTAGCAGTTTGAAAGAAAATTGAGAATAGCAAGGGTTCACACTTTAAAGAAAAAATGGAAGAAAACATTAAAAAAGTTACTGATGCTGCAGTTTAATAACGCGTATGATCACGTCTGACAGCCAGGCACGCTGCACAGCGATTTACTATACTTGCTATGAGATGATGAATGAGTTGTGGGCTCAAACGGTTCCAAGCTTCTTAAAGAGTTCTCTTCAGTTATGTAACGGAGCTTGATGGATGCGAAAGGCCTGCAATTTGTCTCCCGAGCATAACCCATACATGCTCGATAGGATTTAAATCAGGGGAGTTCGCAGGCCACGACATGCGCTGGATGTTTTCCGTTTCAAGGAAGTCATCAACCAGCACCGCTCGGTGACATGGAGCATTATCATCCATGAATATGAAGTCAGGACCGACAGCACCTCGAAACAAGCGAACATAAGGCTCAAGAACTTCGTCTCTGTATCTTTGATCAGTCACAGACCCCGTGTCAAACAAATGGAGGTCTGTGCGGCCGTCCATCATGATGCCTGCCCATACCATTACTCCCCTTGATGGAAAATGATGTCTTTCCTATATGTTTCTTGATTCAAAACATGTTCCACGTTTTCTCCATATCGTTACCCGACGAGAATCAGTACTCAGACTAAACCGGGACTTGTCACTGAACATCACATTGGCCCACTCTCCCACACTCCAATGTTGATGTTTCAAACTCCAGTTCAAACGAGCGCATTTCTGCGCAGACGTGAGGGGAATGCAAACTGCTGGCCTTCTGTCATACAGGGCAGCATGACTGAGTCTCCTGTAAACAGTTTGTCTCGAAATTCGTATTCCTGTGGCGACTGTGAGCGCCGAACCCAGTGCTCTGGCAGTATGCCTCTCTGACGTCTCGCACTTATTAGCAGATATCGGTCTTGGCGAGGGTTTGTGACTCTTGATCGACCTGATACTGGTCGTCAGGTAACATCTCCCGTTCTTTGAAACCTGTGCCACAGTCTTAAGATCACAGACTGGTTCACATTCAGAATTCGAGACACTTGGTTTATGATCGTCCGGATTCCAGCATTCCAACGATTCTTTTTTTCGCAAACATCTCCAATTGGCATCTTTGTGCCATCATTCACTTGGTTTGATGGTTAACAACGTTCTTTTGCACAGCAGTTGCCCGAAACTTGTCTGAACTGCCTATGCTGCGTGAATAGGTTTCTCTGCGTTCCGACATGCGCAGGTGTTTCGCGCAGGACGTAGTCGACTGAAAAGTTTTGCATAAATCCAATGTTTCTTCTTCACCCAATTAATATCCGCGTGAAATTTGGAATAATTTTACGATTATTTACTCCTATAATTTATGCTTAACTTTTGGACACCAGTGTATATACACAGTGCTCGACATTGAAAATGCAACACCAAGAAGGAATGGTCAGAAATTTATGCAAATTTTAGAGTAGACGCACGTCACTGAGTTATGCGAATGATGTGAAATGCGCAGCCCTCCGATGCACGTGAAGTAAGATTTAAGGGAAGGAACATGCAGAATGGGCAATATTCGTGTCGTCATTTCTGCCAGACGAATTATCGAAGAACGTTGCTTTTTGTCCCGGAGGATACGTGTAATAGGAGAGAATGCTAGGCCTCTGTCAATGACAATCTTCCAGCAGATAGACGATTTTACGAGGGGTATGGTGATCGGGCTGAGAAGGGCGGGTTGGTCCTTACGTCAAATCGCAGGTGCGAGCACGGTGCATCGGCTATGGCGAACATGGCTGGAACAAGGTAATGTGGGGAAAAGTCACCACGCGTGGATTGACGCATCCGCCAAGCTGTGGCGGTCCCGCAAGTCACTTGTACCGCGATTTTGCAGCATGTACAAGATACCCTGGATGTTCCCGTGTCAAACAGAACCATTTCTCGTCGATTAGTTGAACGTGGTTTGCACTCACGACGTCTGTTAGGAAGACTGCCATTGATCCCACAGAATAGACGCCAACGTTTAGGACGGTGCCGGACTGGAGCGATATGGATGACAGAATGGCTAAACGTCGTGTTTTCAGATGAGTCACGCTTCTGTTTATCCAGTGACAGTCGCCGCATGCGTGTGTGGCGTCGACGTGGAGACAGATCTAATCCGGCAGTAACTGTGGAACGACCAACCGCGCTACAACGTGGCTTAATGGTTTGGGGCGCTATTGCCTACGATTCCAGGGCACCTCTAGTTCGTATTCAGGGCACAATGACGGCTCAACGGCACTTGGATAATGTACTGCAGCCGGTGGCAATCTCCTACCTTTAGGGGCTGCCGTATGCAATATGGATAATGTACTGAGGCCGGTGGCAATGCCCTACCTTCAGGGACTGCCTAATGCAATTTTTCAGCGGGATAACGCCCGACTACACAATGCTTGCATCTGCCAACATGCTCTGCAAGGTATACAGATGCTTCCCTGGCCACCTTACTCTCCTGACCTGTCACCAATCGAACATGTGTGGCATGTGATTGGACGCCGTTTGCAGACTCTGCCCCTGCCTCGTTCAGAAGACGAACTGTGGCAAATGGTTGAAAGGGAATGGAAAGCCATCCCTCAGGACACCATCCGCACTCTTATTGACTCTATGCCTAGACATGTTTCTTCGTGCATCGCTGTCCGCGGTGGTTTTACATCCTACTGAGCCGACGCCGTTCTCGCTCTGTATTCTGACTATCATTTTGAAATAAAGATCACTTATTGCCGTTTGCTGTCTCTGTCTTTTTTCCAAATTTCATCACTTTCTGACCACTTCTTCTTGGTGTTGCATTTTCAGTGTTGAGCAGTGTATATACGCTTATAAAGTGTCAAAAAAAATAGCTCTTCAGCATGCAATTCTAAATGCATATCAATCCTTAAAAACAGTGTTGACATGCACACTAACTTGGAAGTGCGTGGAAAAATGAGAAAAATGAGACTGGCAGAAACGAAATGAACATTAAATAAAAATATATCTGAGGAAAAGAAACGTCAGCTTTGCAGATAATAACAGCATTAACTAATTCATTTACTAAAACAACTATATGTATAAGGAAATAAGTTGTTGTAACCAACCATAACTATAAGAAAATAAGATACTGATGGTAGCGTCTGGTTTAGCCATTCCGATAAACATTACAAAATCCGCGATACCCTCGCCTGGATTCAAACTGCAGATCTTCCAGTTGCCAGCCGAACGTGATAATGTTTAGACCATAAATGAACGCAATATCGAAGGCGAAAACTCCTTACATTCTTCCCCATTTAAAGGGAATTGGGAAAGACCCAATCGTTAAATCTAGGTGGTGATGAATTGTTGTTTACTGCGTATTATTCAGATACAGCAACACCGGGATTCATATTTCGGAACTTCCTATTGTCGGCCTGACGTCCTACAATTTACACTAGGAAGGCACGCAATGGTGAAAGAGAAAAAATCTTATACTGTGACAAGTCCTATCTATATTAACGTTCTTACTTCAAACTGAAGTACACTTATAAGGTATTTCTCCCGCTTTCTTGATATGCCTTCGTGGTGTAGTGGTCTGCGTGCTCGACGCGTAACCGAGAGGTCCGTGGCTCGATTCCCGGCGAAGGCATTGCTCATATTTCAGATCTCTTGCTTTAAAAAATCCTAATGTCTGTAGACACTTAATCGAAAGGTCCATACAATAACGTTTTAATCTGGATCTAGCAACTCTACTGCTGGACCACTAACTGGAAATGGAAAAGACTACTTGTTGACTCTGGAGGCACTATGATAAAAGATGTATAATTCATCTGCAGTTTTGTGTTTGTAAGAAATCTTTTTGTTGTGTTTATTAAATGTATGTTTAAAAAACAAGTGGCGAGTATTTATTTTGACAAGAAATTTTCTTCTCACTCTGCACTACTACAATTGAGCGACATGTAATCTCGCTTTGAAAACGAGACGGAATAAACTTCCCACTGCTTCGTTTTCCCAAAAAGTGTAGATTAATTTTAACTTATTCTGCTCGATAATTTTTATTTTAAAAGAAGGCGAATGTTTTGATTTATAATCTGTTGAAATTTGAGAATTTAAATAAGAAAACGTATCTGGATCTTGAAATTTTAATATAAAGGATGTGCAATGGTGAAGAAAGTATGAAAACTGGTAAATTAAGTTACAGGTTCGGCATGCACTTAGTTTAAAAAAGACTTTTCCTTTTGATTACTTTATACGCTTTTGCTGAATCGAGCGGCAAAATAACCTAAAAATATTTTATTCCTGTCACATCACAGCATTACAAACAAAACTGAATATGGAGTCTTCCGAGCCATTTTTATTCCCATGACGTTTAAGCTTGGAGTCATATATTGGCTTTTCAAAAGAGAAAAGACAATATTTCTAACATATA
>KK112494.1:485010-496928 GCA_000611955.2 Stegodyphus mimosarum
AGGGAACATTTTCAGAAAATCTATATAAAATTTCAAAATTTCATAAAGATTCCAAATTTGGATGTGGAATGCTAAAATGGTGCAAGAACAATTATCGATAAAATAGCCACATTATACTGTAGAGATTCGAAATATACTGGATTTACACGCAAACGAGCGGCTTCAAGGGCGTTTTAGCGGTTTTACTCGTGTGTAACGTGGATGAAAACCAATTTCTCTTAAAAATCATCCACGAAGGCTTTTGTTCCTTTACAAAGATACCCTCCAGTGTTTTAGATAATCAACTTAAGCAAACGAATTAAACTTGATTTAAAAACGTTCCGTTTTCGTTCTAGATGATGAAAGGGAGCTTAAAATCTTGAAGTTTGCTGAATAAGTGTATTACTTTGGCTTATTCTGTTAGGCAAAGCAAGGAAAGCTATCTGCCTAAGGAATGCTTTCGTGTAGGTGTTTTTACGGGAAACTGGCTCGTATCCACGACATACGGGAAACCACAAAAATCTTTATTATTTGCGGTTTAAGTGCCCGTTTGTCGCCGATAGTTTATTGGTTGCTTGTGTAACTGTACTGGCCAATGGGGTGAAGTTGCCACGGCATTCAAATAGTAAAAGAAATTTTATCACAACAGTTATCATTGTTTTTAATTAATTGTTTTATCATGGTATTTAAATATTTTTAATTCCTACAATTGTTGCTTATTATGCATTTAACTATATTTACATATGAATTACCTAGAAACTTGCAAAGGTTGAGAAATTAAAGGAGACGAAACCAACTAACGAGTTGTGCGTAGTACATCTCATTAGGTAGGTTTACCAAAACTCCTATGCTAAATATTCTTTCGCATAAAGAATTTAAAATTTTGCCCGATTTTATTCCGATATTGTATTTTAAACTGAATTTTCAGCTGAACGCAAATTGAGGGTGCGCGGGGGAACGTGAACATTTGTTTGCATTAGCAATCATCTGTTTTTGAAATGGTTTACAACTGAACGCAAATTGAGCGCGTCAGGGGGAAGGTGAACATTTGTTTGCATTGGCAATCATCTGTTTTACATAAAAACTACATCTTAACGTAATTTCGTTTAAGAATGTCTTCTAGAAATTACAGCACTGAAGAGGAGGGAAAAGGAGCTAAAGCTGAACAAAAATGGCTTTCTCGACAAAAAGAAACCACTGAGCAAAGAAAGAAATGTACCAATAGTGGTTTCCTTCATTGCACTCTACTTTAAGCAGTTAAGCAAGTAGAAGGGGGAAACCCCGTGGGCAGTAAGCAAAGAGGCGTCATCGCCGCCTGCTCTGGGTAATTCAGTTTGAATTAGCAGATACCTTTGCACAAATAGTTTTAATTACAATTTATAGTATCTAGAACAGCGGTCATTTCGTATGACCGCCGGGTTTTCTAGTGCTCATATAACCAGCCCGTTCCCTAGGATTCGAACTCAGGTCAAACTATCTGTGATCAAGACATTACTGCTCGGCCACTGGTGCGCTGTTCAGTAAGCAAAAATCTTATATGTTATTTGGACATAATATTTTAAGAAATCTTATTTAAGCTGCACACTTTCACCCTCCGGACAACATATGTGTTAAATTTCGTGGCTCTGACCATCCGCTTTTGCGCTGTTTGATGAAAACGCACACTGACAAACTCTTGGATATATTTTTACAGATGTACAGCAAATATATTGTAATTCAAAACGAAGAAAATGATGGCTTATATCCAAATTTCCTTCATTGAGTGTGCAGTTTTTAGTTTTATCTTTACTGATTTTTTTTTATGTTTTCATTTCATTTTATCACCACGTATTAAGAATTAATACTTATAAGTACGTGAAGTAAGATCGACTGGAATGACTAAGAAATCTAGCTATATTCAACACTGATAGCGTTAGGCAGGAATTCCGAAAGTATCTTAACATAATTTTCTGAATTTATTTCCGTCTCCATTTTTCTTCATACGTTTTCTAATTTATTACGCCGTTATTTTAATGTCTTTTAAAAGAAGAAATAGTAACATGGAATTGTTTTCGATCAGAAATGCAGTTTGAAGACATAGTTTTTTTTTCTGTTGGGCATCATTATGGATATATTTATTTTTTATTTCTTCCCTAAAATGCACTTTGAAGTTGGAGCTTATACTAACTTTTAATTTTCATTTATATACTCATCCACATACGTTTACTCTTACACGACTTCCTTTCGGTTTTTTAACTTTGTAGATTTGTTAATAATTTTTTTACTTATAAATATTCATTAGTTTTTAGAAAATATTTTTAAAAGTTTTATGAAACATCAACTTATTAAACCTAAATTTTACCTAAGAATAAAATTTACCTGAAGCGCATAAAGCAGACTTCATCCTTTTGCGTGTGTTCTCTCTTTAGCTTGAATTATTTGTTTCTCCCTCCATATGTTAAAAGATAGCGCAAAGATTAATATTTAATTACAATGTCATCTTCAAAATTAATAGAGAAAATAACTCATTGCAAAGTAAAGATAAAATGTCTCAGAAAATTATATTCGAGTTACCGACCGCACACTAACAAACAGGCATTAAACACATGACACATTTCTGCTTTAATCAATACTTCAAGGAGTGCTTTCAATAACAACTCATGAACTAAGGAAAATTATAATTTAATTTGCAGCAGAACTATTAATTTAATAAAGCGCGTGCGGACTAACAGGAATATTTCTTCATCAAAGCTGAATGATGATAACCAAGTCCTGAGCTGAGCAGAATCTTGAGCTAACGAAATTTCTTTCCGATAATGAAAATAATTTTCAGACATAATTTGTGCTCATACTCTGTTCAATTATAGTATGTAGTCCCAAATTAACACACAGGTATCATCCATTTCGGTTGAAAACTTCAACATGCATCTTTGTTATTTATATCTCTATTACTGCATATCAAAATTCAATTTTGTATCATTAACTTTTAAGGACTACATTAATTATTTGGAAGAATTATTTTCCTACAAAAAGGAATTGAAAAAAACTTGTTATTCCAAGAATGTTTTAAGAAAATCCGAATTAAAGGAATACTAGGATTATCCGTAGAATTTAATCAGTAAACAAATGTTATTTCGTACTGTGAAATAAAAAGATATGTGATACGGTTTTTTAAATATTGTTGCTGTATACGCGTAATTACAAAAAATATGAAGATTATATGCAAGTATTTGACATAAACTTGTTGAGAATGTTAACATAATTGGTGTAGAGGAAATAAGCGGTTTAGAAAGTTGATCAGCTGGGAGATAAAATGTTTTGGTATTACTCATGACGAGTTAGTTGTACTTTTTAAACAGTAATGTTAATAATAATTAATGGAAAATTTTAGTTTCAATAGTGCGTTATTTATTATACTAGGAACTGTATTTAGAGCTAGTTTTACATTCACATACAAATATGAAAGTAATCTCCTAAGAAATAAATGTTTCAAATATTAAAATCATTTGAAACCTAGGAAGATTTTTTTATTTTAATCCATTTTCGTATAAGAAGCCAACAGGTTCTGTCTTGCTTAGAATTTCAAGTTTAAAAAACATGTCGTTGGTTTGCATATACTGTGAATATTTGATTTCTCTTATTATATGTTGTGAAGTTTATATAATGAAATCTGGTATTAGGAAAAAAGGAACAAAAATGTTTTAAAATATTTATAAACAGTACATATAAATTTAAAAAATTATGTACGTAAATGTCAGGGCACTTAATTGAAATTTAAAGTTACATGAGCTTAAATCACCCGCAATTCTATATTTTTATAAATAGAATAAAAATACATTTAGAAATCCGTTTGCCTATATACATTTATTGGATATTATAATTAAATTATTATGCTAATATTAAAATATTTTTATCCCTTCCTAATAACAGAAGCTGCTGGAATATTTGAGTTAAATTTATGTTTACAGAAATTTTGTTTGAGTTAGATAGACATGCCTATCTTTTTTCATTATTTCTCTGTTTCATAAATTTTATTTGCGACATGAAAAAATATCTAATAATTGTCTTATATCAATGACATGCCCTTTCTTTATCACTTTTATCCTTATTCAGTGTTAAATCATTAAATAAAAAGATAATTTTGTTAACGTTTTATCTTTTTTACTTTTAAACATTATGTAATGATGCTAGAATTATCTGTTCGCAGGCTTGGAATTCCTCAAACGTAGGTTGTTCTGTCCTCATTAATTGTCTGCTCTATATTTTAATAAATAACACAAAGACGATTACAGCTGCTTGACCTATCTGTTGAGTTTAAAATTGAATTATTAATGAGCTAGAGATGTACAGGATTTAAGATATGTGCCAATTTATTTATTCTTAATGCCAACCAATATTTAATACTTTAGCATTCAATAATTCTTTTCTGTAAGCATGCAAGTATCGTAATACTTAAATAATACATAAAATAATTTTACAACTCATAAAATAACTTGTAACATAAAATAACTTATCTTTTTAATTTAAAAATTGTTTTTTCCTGAGCCGCTTTGCAGGTGCCCTAGAAAATTAATGTAAAACTTAAAGGTCATCTCTTTTATTAAATAATGAAGGATTTGTACGTATGTATGTATGTATGTTCCTCGCACTATGGGAAAACGGCGGCACTCAAATCCATCAAATTTTGAGCATACGTTAGTCCTTCACTGGAACATGTGTACCTCGAAGCTCGAATTTTTATTTTCGAAGTTAATTTTATTTATTTCATGTTTTGCAATAACGATTTTTTTTCACAATTTCGGTGATTTAAAAACTAGTGGTGACAACACTGTTATAAATAAACCATTTTTACCTTCGATACGCCAGATTGTCGCCGTTTGGCAAAATGAAATATATTTATCTTCCGATTTTAATTGAGCAAACGATTATTTAGAAGCAATGTGTTATCGCTGGCTCAAATAAAATATTTTTGTATTTTACACGCCAGCGTGTTGCAATACAGAGAAGCAACTGTGACTTAACCTCCAAATTTAATCTGTCTGTTACGGAGTAATAAACTAAGCGATTTAAAAGCAATAAACACAGTTCTTTGGAATATTTTGTCCACTTTTTAATTTGATTGATTTAAATAAAATGCATTTAAATGATGAGAAGTCTAATCAGAAAAATTAAATATTTTTATGAAATTACACCAGATGGACTCATTAAAATTATTGTATAATTTTTCTTTTTTTATGCTAACAATTAGCCAAGCAACAGTCTAGTCGGGATAAATGTTTAACGTTCTAGAAAAATAAATGAAATAAGAAAAGAAAATTGAAAATTTAATTTATTAAAATGCCCAATATACTTCAGTACACTAGAGTAAGAATCATGTTTTTTGAACTCACTGTAGTGTTAAGATTATCAAAAGTAATGACATATTTTTTCTCTTTCTTAATAAGTTTAATTATCATATATGAACGAATTAATAAACAACCTGGCCTCATTTAAGTAGAAAATTCCTTTTCTTGCTGAATTTATAATCAATAATTTTAGATCTAGTAAAAGAAGAAGTCATAAAAATGGGAATATAAGAAATAAAAGCAGCAGTTGGAAAAACTGAGTTCAATTCCTAGCGATGGTAAGATTGCCTACTGAAAATTGTCCTTCCAAAAACGTAATGAGTATACAAATTTTTAATAATTTTAGAAGTGACGCTTAATGAAATTTATAATTATAAATCAGTTTCTTTACTTTCGAAAACTTAAGTATGTGTTGTTTTTAACGTAAGTGACATCTTAGTCATTTAAAAAGTGATTTCGAAGTTTGTATAAAATAAACACCGCTTTCCAAACTAACAGATTAACAGGTTAAAAAATATATAAATTTAATATTTGTTATTTAAAAAAAGTTTATGTAAACTGCATTTTGAACTAAGCAAACTGAAGTGTGCATAATTTACGCAGTTACAAATTTTTTTTTGTATCAGATACTTTCTACGTACAGTTCTTTCTGTCAACACTAGTTCATGTTTATTTTTATAATTATTTAAATTAAATCAAAACGGCAAGCTATTTTAACACACTAGTGTAATGAAAGCTTAGTAATTATATCAAAATTTAAATTCAGAATAACATTTCGAAGTATCTTTTGCAATATACTGTAAAAGTACTTTACGCTTCATAAAAGAATTAATGCAGAGAGAAAGTAATGCGAATATTTAGAATAAAGTAATAGTTTGTCGTTCTCTTTATAAAAATTAAATCGTAGTTTATCTTTTCATCCAAAGAATTGAAAGCACTTCTCTAAGATCTAATCTAAAAAGAACTTTGCTAAAAATAACTTCGAAAAAACGTTTAATTGCCCTTTTTCTCAGCGAACTTCAACACGACAGACAGGATGGAGGGGAGGAAAACGACTCCTTGCTAAGAGCTGTTATAATTCAATTGAAATTTTTTTCCGACATCAAGGAAAAGAAAATACCATGGAGCTTACAAAACCAATAAAAGAAACAGATCTGTTCTAAAAGTGCTGCAATTCAGCTTCGTTGTTCAAAGTGTTTTTAATTCGAGTGAAAGATCGATGTCTATTTAAGAAAGAATTGCCAGAGTGAAAAGAATGCAGAGTTTCAAAGGGAAAGAAGTTAGTGTTTTGAATTTCCGTTGACCATCTTAACGCACAATTTGTTCGCGTTCGTTTCAGATGCGCACTGTAAAGAATGATTGTATTTTCTTCTGTAGTTAGTGCAATGCTTACTGATGTAAATTACAGTTAAAAGAAAGCTTCTAGTTCCTTCAAACCTTTCTTTATTTAGTACGATTGAACAACTTGGTAGAAGTAATAAAACTAAAAATAGAAAACATCCTATAAGTTAAAGAGAATTTGAGCACGCAGAAAGATTTTTATTTACCAGTTGCACAATAAATCATATAGTAGTACTTAAATCATTCAAAATATATTTCTTTCTTAATTCTAAATTTAGGAATGCATTAGGTTCAAAATAAATGCTTTAGAATGTAGGAATGCTTACTGAATTATTGGGAAATCGATATCGGCTGTGACTGAAGCTAGGTTATGAATTTTATTATAATCAATAAGGAATGGAAGATAAATAACTGGCCTGAAGCCAGACTGCATATTTTATAATAATCAATGAAGATGGCTGAATGTTCAGGAGAATCTGAAAGCCGTTTGTCATATAGGAAACTTTATTTAATACAGCCCTTAATAACAATTAAAATTTTCTATGAAATTAAAAGAGTGTACCCTGATATAACCTTTACTATTAACCCATTACTTCAAATGTATTTTAGAATAACAGTTTAGTAAAAAAAGATAAAACAGAAGATTGTGACGTTCAGAGACAATACAGCATTGTTTAAAAAATTGCTGCCTTGAGGTTTTTTCAGTACTGCACAACTTTAATGTAAATAAGTCTTGATATTATAAGTATTATGTTCATGAATAAACAATGTTAAATCAAGCATAAGCTTAAAAATAACCTAAACATTCAAATCAGTGTTACTGCCACCTTGTACGGCTGTAAGAAAATTAAAGTACGAGTCTGGACTAAAAGATGAACATTTTAATGATTGTTTAGTAGGAATAGCATCATACTCACCTAATTATAAGATAATAGCTTATGAAATGCAATGCCAAATATCACAAACTTTTGTCTGTACTATTTAGTAACTATTTATTTTGCATAAGAATAGTTTACGAATACTTTTTTGTATATCATGTATATTATTAATCATGTCAGTCTAAAGAATAGATGCACCCGCTACTCCACCGATATTCCAGAATTTGCTCTAAGGTTGGTGGAAGTGAAAGGGGATAATTCAAATTTCTTCTATTGACCAGAAGAGTAAAAGAAAGTTGTATTACAAGTAATCTTAATCGATGACCATTCTGGTGGGATCTGATCGTCTTTTTTGCTACACTTGCATGTAGGGTATGGAAGTCGGAGACCTGTTTGAAAGACTTTTGTATCTGCAGCAAACAATATAAAGTACCTTCAGTTTGCATCGGGCCACACTTTAGACAGTCAAAGAATGAAAACAATTACGTGGACTGATGAATCATATATTCAAATACACCAAAAATATGGCAACAGAAGAATATAGACAAAAGTGCTTGAAAGCTTGCACTCTTCAGAATAGAACACAAGCTTCAAACAACACTATTCTAGTTATAATACAAACCAAAGCCCAAGCATTTACAGTTTTGTTTTTCGGATATTTAGAAATTCGTAGGTATAATTTTACTTGGCCAGTGTAAAACCGATAAAAATTCTAAAATTCAAGTAACTGTTACGAGAGCATCGTCATCACCCTTGGTGCTTTTGCATCAATATCTCTTTTTCCAGATGGTGAGGCCATGAGTTTCAGCCGCAGCTGAAGATCGAATTGTTACGATAAAACTAATATCCTCTTTGATAGTACTTTTAAAATTCGGAAGTTTTTAGCAGGCTATTTTGCAGCTTAATTTGAAAGACTAAAATTCTTTTCTGGATAAATCAGTGAATTACAAAACAAGTACTCAAGCAAAACATGTCAGAAACTATATAAGTTGTGTACACAATTCAGATCTAAAATTGCCATGGATTTTTAGTATTAGATATAAAATAAAATGTCATGCGTTCAAAGAAAATCTACAGTATAATCGCATACAAAACATGAAAATTATGAAAGTTACTAATGCCTAACGAAACGTTTCCGAACTCTTCTCTTCTTTCTTTCGCTTTGTATTTCGGTAAGCAATTATAGTACTTCAAAGCATTATCATTTACATGGATAATGAGCGCAAGGACCTGATTCCAAATTTAGGCCATATTGGAGGCACTCAGGTATGAGAAGAAACATTACGAGACTACTTAGAAATGTGTAAAATTAACCCCCAAAAAAGGTAAAGCTTAGTAAACGGATGCAAGAGAATACTAAAGTGCAGAACGGAAAGATCCGTTCTCTTTTCTTAACTCGACCATATATTTCTGTCACAGGTATAGAAGACATTAAAAATAGATTAAGAATTTGATTAAATAACGTGAATTTAGTTTTTAAAATTGCGAGTAAATACTCTGGATACAAGATGTGTAACGATCCGTAGAATTATGCTAAAAATTTCGAAATAAATAAAGTTCTGAAGACAGACAAATAAAAAAAATATATATATATACATAGCTATTTTCTTGTCCATTGCAGATTATCATTGGCTTCTTCACTTAATTTTATTTTCAATAACCTTCATAAAATACTTCTTTATTTGAGAGCATTTTAGTTGACTTATGTAGAGTAGGCTGTTTGCAAAATTTAACTGCATTTAGCCAACACACACGCTTAGCTATTCTCATATATCATTCTTAGAATTTGATAGAGGAATTTCAGAAATTTTGGGTAGTATACATTTTGATATGGATTCTTATCATGGAATTATATAAAGATTCTTATCATGGAATTATATAAAGTGTTACAGTAAAATTGCGCACACGAAGGCAGTTTATCCCCTCAAAGATAAGTATAATTTACTGTCTGTCGCTATACATTAACATGGGATACTTGAAATTTATTATCTGAGTCTCTAATCAGATTAGCTAATCATAAATATTTTTCATGTCCTATGAATTTCATGTTAAAGATGGTAGAGTACAGTTTGGGCTCTCAACGCGAGGCAGATGCTAGGTATCTTCATGTTAATTATCATCATTTCATCCATTATGATGAAACATGTTATTTTACATAATAAAGAAGGAAAAAACTAAACTGAATATGAAAGCAGCTCATAAGATCATCTTTTAATATCCTTTAACTTGATAAATAATAATAGCTTTTACAACTTCTGCTTGTATTAATCCCGCGAAGGCTGCTGCTTCGGATATCTGAATCAATACGATGTCACTCTTATGTAACACACAGCTAATTTTGAAATGCACATAATGATATTCTGAAAATATAAGCATGTTTGCGATACATGAGAAACATTCGCGAAACCTTGAAGACGATTGCTTATACACTTACATCAAATCATTTTAGACGACGCTTCTGCGAATCAACGGTTAAATACTTAAAGTGACATGTCTGGTCTTATCATAACTATGCCTACATGAAGGGTGTGATTACCATCGATTTTAGGAATTCTACGGATACGTATTCGCCCAGTGCATGCCTATAAGCTAAATATGGATTTATCTCAGAAAATGGCAAATTTCCAGCCTTCATTCTACAGGATTCATAATAGCGCCCACCTATCTCTCTCCCTATCTAACTGCACCACAGGCAGGAAATTCATAATAATGGATGGCTTGACCATACACTGTCAGAATGCAGTCGATTGCGAAACGTTTGACCACTTATAGCGAACGTCATGGAAGATTTCTCACGGATCTTCATTCTGTTGGCAAATGTGATGGCAAGACATTTTAGTGAATATGGGAGTAGACATTAAGGATGCGGTCAAAATGGGTTGTAACTGACAGATTCAGCTCTCCGTCAGCTGTTTGTCACGTTTCACTACTCTGAAAATGCTTATGTTGCTATGTTATTGCTCTTTATGATTGTTAAAGTGATGCAAATTTATTTTATATGACATATCCTTTTATTATTACCAAATTGTAAAGGAATGGTAATATTCTTGTATATCGTTAACCCCATACTTTTGTTTAGCATGGTTTGGCTTCAAGCAATAAATCATTGCTTCAAAGAAGCACACAGTTTTCCAAACAACAATTAAAATTTATTGTAACCTCTGTTTAGTGTTTCATAAATAAAAGTAAACAGACTATATTATACAATTCCGATCAAAATAATAATTGAAACAAAGCTATTGGGGGAATGGATCTAACACGCTGTCTCATTTATTTCCTTTAAAGTAATCTAAATTTCAAATAGAAGCACCCTAAGCAAACAAATCTGGATGATTCCTTCATAGCGCTTAAAATTTTAAATTCTGAATATATCACGTATTGAGCAAAAGTCGGAAATATGATCTATAGAGTTCAGCCTTGATAAACCTTTATTTTTCAATGGCTGGCGCTTGCCTAGTCAGCACTGGGCACTCCTAAGGCCAGATGTGATGACCACTTTATTGTGTAGAAATAAATTAAATTCAATCTGCGAGGATACACCTAAGCGGCTGCCACCTTTGCCTCCTATGAAAGGACGGACAGTTATCACCATGCCTTTCCCGGGATTTGAACCCAAGCCCCTCTGTGCCGCAGTAGGCTCTTCTTAACTACTATAAGGGAGGCACTGGCCAGCTTCTGGGCGGCTTCTAGGTGAACTGACCAGCGTGGTTTGAAAACAATTGTTTGGAGGATACTAGACAAATTACTCTATGCATTACTAGAAACTCTGCGTTGTCCGCCAACCATACTATCAACTTCAGACCCAGATAGCTAAAGATACCACTTTTTAAGTAGATAGCATAATCATATCTTTTTCATAGAACTTACTATTTCGTGTCACTGTAATTTGGTATTTCTGACACTTATCATAGTTTATCATAATCATGTCATAATTTCTTATATGCTACTTACTGCTTACCATACTGTGCTGATGTTATTTTTGCTGTTCCCGCATTTTAGCACATCGGTCACATCGTGTATAGATTAGCTATAGACTGATGTGTATCCTTTTTGAACTAATATTTGGCTTATTATGCTTATTTTCATTTATTTATCGTTATTTAAAGTATTATGTCATGTTGTTACTAAAATGCATAATGTGCAATGTAACATTTTTTCATTTTCTGTTTCATTTTCCATATTGCAGCTGCTTTATTTTAAGTTTTTACTATAGTTTGGTGTGATATTAGAATTTATCCCGTTCTCAAGCTTTCTTCTATTTTTGTTATATAATTACAATCTTAATTAGTACTTCTTATAACTCCTACTATAATGCACATATGTTTGTGACGTTTAAACGCATGATACGCACCTGTATGGCCAGATTTCTGTACTGTCCTGTAAGTACCGCACTGCT